>JAWQFY010000819.1:0-19945 GCA_037055185.1 Capillidium rhysosporum
AAAATATATAAAGTTTTTAAAAAAATATTAATATAATATATATATATTTATATATTAAAAAAAACTAAAAATTTTAATATGTAATATATATAAAATGAAATAAATAAATATTAGTTTAATTTAAAGTATAAATATTTATAACTAAAAGTTATAAATATTAAATATACATATTAATTAACTTATGCTAATTTAAAAATAATAAAGTTAATTTTTAAAACTAGATTTTATATTATTAAAATTATTTATAGCTTAAACTTTAATTAAATTAAAAGTATCTAAATATTTTTTAAGTAAAGTTTAAAAATTGCTAAAAAAAGATATATAGAAATTATATTAAATATATTTAGCTTTATATAGCTATACTATATAAAAATATTTACTGAAAGCTATACTAGTAATGTTAGCTTCAAAAAACTAATAGCTTATAATTTAAGCCTTTATAAGTAAAGTTTATAAATATTAAAATATAAAAAAAGTTATATTATTAAATTTTAATATATATTTATTTTATTAAAATAAAAAACTTTTAGTAAAGTATATAAAAGGTATATATATACATATTTAGCTGATTTTATTAGCTTAATTTTTTATTTAATTTTTAAACTTGAAATCAGCTACTTTAAAAAGTAGCTAATTGCTTATTTACAATTTTCAGCTTTTTTTACTAAAGTTAACAATTCAACCCACTTTTAATCATACAAAATGCAACAAATTAAAAAATATTAAAGTTCTAAACTATAGTTTAACTTTAAGTTTAGTTACTATTTTTATTAGTTTATATATAGCTAATTTTAAAAGTAAAATTTAACTTTATTTAAGTGCTGTAGAAAATTAGTATTTATCTTTTTCTATATTTTAACCATTTAATTTTCCAACATTTAATTAAGAGAATATAAAAATATATTTTAAATATCAAATTTATTTAAACTGAATCATTTTAATATCTCTACATTTCATTCATTCAAGTCAGCAAATATTTAAAGTCCTTTTTTAAAATATTTATAATCCAAAATTTAAAATAAAAAAAGCAAATTCAACTAATACTAATTAATAATTTTTAATATATAATATATGCTATATAAATATAATTTTCTTATAAACATTCCATTCTACCATCCCAGACCCAAAAATAATATCTTCCCAAAATAATTCAATCATTATATGAATACTTCTACGGGTACGATAGCTTCCGGTGCAAAGGTGGGTATTTCTCCAAGTTTTGGTTCATCTCTCAAAAAGTCAATCGGAAACTCTACTACTCAAAGTCGTTAGCCTCAGTTAATTGATAAAAGTGGGTTACCTAAATGCCCTTTAACCTTGCTTAAGGTAACTTTTATGTTCTCCTCCGAATTTTCCAAATACCTCGAATCGATGTGACCGGTGAGGGTAAGGGTCGGATCGGGGAAGAAGTTCTCGTACCCATCCCAGCTATAGATTAAGTTATCGGGTACCTAAGAAAAGGAATGTAAATATTAAAAAATTCGGGAAAATTTAAGTCTTACGCAGTGAAACACATCTCTGTATATTTGGGTGTTGGAGTAGGCCAAATTGGCCCAAAAGTTCCAGAACTGGTCAGTGGTAGGGTCCAACAAGATGTACCACTCGGTATCTATAACCGAACCTACGTTTGAAGGGTCGTAGGTAAACCCACAATGTTCTTTGAAGAGATCCAATCTAATATCCCTAACAACCTTACAAATCGGATTATCCTGCTAAGGAAAAGAAAATTCAATACAAATTCACAAATGAAATTTAAATAACATACTTTGAAAGAGCCTTGCCACTGATTAGGAGCAACTAAAACCGCGACTTCCGAATCGCGGGTACCTAACTGAGACCTATCGTTTAAGTTAGCGGACCCTAAGACCATGAAGGTATCATCAACAATCAGAAGTTTGGAGTGAACGTAGACCTGCTCGGTTACGAACTTGACGTTATCGTCTAGTTCCAAGACACTCTTGGTACTAAGGATGGTCGAAGGTACAGTGGATGCTACCGTCAGGTTGGTTAAGGAGGAGGCTAGCGAGATAGCATGATCCACTTCGGAATCGGTGGTTGAGTCGGTGTTTGGGATAGTAGTGGTTGCTGCTGCTGTTGGGTGGTTGAGGTTAGAATCAATGATATTTTGTAACTCGGAACTGTTTCCAGGATGCTCTGCATCTGTATGATGATGATTGGGTTCGAATTCAAAATTACGTTCCAGCTTGTCATAGGTACGTAGACCGTTAAACGTGATATACTTTCTCCAATCTACACCGAGGTCATGAAGCCTACCAAGTATAGAATGCTTACCTCTAGCTATAGACTGGAACTGCCAGTGCATTACGAGACGGAGGGTAGTAGCGTCAGGGTGATGGAGATCGTGTTCAAAGGATGGAAGTAGGGGCATAACGACGATAACTTTAAACTGCTGCTTAAGTTTGTACGCTCTAAGTATACGGTCGACCAGCGCTTCACCAATCATATTCTTTACCGTGTTGGTGGGAAAGTTCACCGATGCGGTAACAAAAAACTGGTTCTCAATATATATGAAACGTTTCGCATTAGTGATAAGTTTTAGGTAGGTGTTATAGATCGAGCACTCAGTTGGGACACCAGAAGACCAGGTGGAACTACTGCGCAACATCTGTACCTGGTATCCCTCACTGTCACTTTCATCTATATCTTCATCTTGTTCAGCGTTGCTGTTGCTGGTAGGTTGAGTCTCCGGTATTAGAAAAGGTATATCAAACTTATTGCGTGCTTTGGCCCGCTTGACAAAGTTCCACCGTTCCACAAAATGGTACTGCATGTCGTCGACCACCTTTCCTAACACCTTGAGGTTAATGTCATGCCAAGGTAGCCGAGGTACTTGAGTACGGTCTAAGAAGTCAGCCTCCCAGTTAAACACATTCTCGTACTCTTTGACTCGAACGTTGGAATAGTCGATACCAGGCCAGATTGGATTTCTAGGACAGGTATCAACAAGTCGATGTTGGCCGGTATCGTACCTGGCGAAGCAGAGATCCAACCCACCCAGGTAGCCCACCTTGTTATCTACTAGTACCATCTTCTCGTGGTGGGCCCAAAACCACACTGAATTGGAGGTGACGTGGTCGGGGTGTCGTAACACCTTGATATTGGGGTGTAGTTTCTTAAGCTGTTGCTTTGAGTGGTTCGAGTCGTTGGGTAAACTTAAGGTGACCTCCTTATACAATAGTACGTAGATCAACACACCTTCCGAAGCTTTTAATTTGAGCAAACGGTCCAGACGTGACCCGGGATACTTGGAGGGGGGTCTTAATAAGTACAACTCAGGTGACAACCACCAGTCCATGATATATATTGTGGACTTGGCGTTGAGAATGGCTTGGTACACTGACTTGAAATACAGGTCCCCGTCGATCAAAGGCACCACTTTAATGTTATTATGCACAGGAGCGTAAGACTGGAATCTATGCAACTTGGTGTAGGGGCAGTCCTCTATAGCCTTAGTTATAGGACAGTACCAGTCATTCAAACTGTGCAGAGTGTTTACCTTAAATTTCATTGTAACATCCAGGTTGAAATTGATTATTAAGTGTGATTCGGTCAGTCCTTTATCTACGTTTACTTTAAAATTAGGTGTGAATAATAAAACTTCGTACGGATCTTTACAGTTGAGTTGGTTCGTTAACGTTAAACATGTATCCCAAACTTTACACCAAACCATCTTGTACCTAGTGAGGGTAATGGGTAGGCACTCGGAGATGAAGCGGTTACCAACCTCCAAGTTGAGGTAACCTTCCCTACCCTTGAACCCGTTGTTGACGAAGGAGTTGGTGGACAGTTCCAAGAATTCGAATATTTCCGGTTTAAATATTAAATTGAATCGGTTTAATACTTTCTCCAAATATGTTTGTAAAGCAGTTCTACGTTTATCGTAATACCTGTAGTTTCGGGAATGGTCTCTATCCAAATAATTGAAGTTGTTCAAATTGTAAAATATCCTGTTAGGGAACTTGGGTACTTTAACTATGTCCCTACCCATCAAATAACCCAGCTTGAGCGAGGTATGTAGTCTGAGGAAGTCGATAAGTTTACGTTTAATAATCCAACGCTTCTCCCCGTAATTTAAACATATTCGAAACTTGTGCGACTGCAAAGTAGCCGAATTCAAATCGGAATCCAACTGATCCATTGCGTCACTTAAGTTGACTTGAATCATACCCAAAAATATAGCTGGGTTTTCACAGTTAGGTTGGTGCTTGGTGAAGTGGTAAGCTGAGATTTGGAAAGTAAACTGTGCTGGTTTTATATCGTTCAACTCGGTTTTATTTTGTATTAATAAATCCAAGTTGTCGGTAGCACCGTATTTAGATCCAGTCGACTTATTCCCAAGATTACCTTTACTACTACTGTTGTTGGCTATGGGGCTGGATCTAGTAGTGAACATTGATTTTAATCTCCTATGTAGTTTGGACTTCTTCTTCAACGTTGGTTTCTTGTCCTCTAGTTTACCCACCTTACCTTCCATTTCATTTAAGTGGAGTTTGTTGGGTTTATTGAAAATATCCAATCTCGAAGTTTTACGGGTAGGTCCCTTGTGGAAATTTTCTACTTGTTTCAGAAGTAAAGGTGACTCCACGTTGAATGGAACATCCAAACTAGATTTGGCTGAGAATATCGATTTGTTACTACTCAGTTGGTACAAGTTGCTATCAATTATTTTGTCCAACATCCGATTTGGATTGTAGGTAAACGAGCGAGCGAATACATCAATCTCTTCAGTGTCGTTAGTGTCGTTCATATCTATTGAGTGGTCGAAGTAAGAGTTGGGTCGTGATTTCGAAGTTAAATCGGTAAACGATTTAGATTTGTACTGCTGAAGTGGTGATTTCATTGTACCGTTTCTAGATTTGGAGTTGGAGGTTGGTGTCGGTTCGATATTCGACATACAAACTGTACCCATAGCACTTGGATGCAATAATTCTTTAATTTTTTTATTTTCACTGTCAACTAGATCTTTAGGTGTTGATGGTAGTATAGGTTGAAATTGACTGCGGCAACTACCACCATCTAACTTATCGTAAGTTGAACTTGCCATGGTGGTTATCTATAGTCTACTACTATATAAGTTGGGACTGGTAAGCCTTTATATACGGATGTGGTAGAAAGTAGCTATATCCTTTTGCTATTTTGGGTTAACGCTATAAAGTTAAAACTGCAAATAATAGTTATGAAAATTAGTAGAACTTTAATTATTGAAAAAAATTATAAACTGATTTAAATCGATTAAAACTACAGGAAAACCACTTAAGCTCCCTACAAAACTCATAATTATTCAGAAAAAATAAGGAACTGACAGGGTAGTTAGATAGATAAAGTAAACGAAAACAATTGAAAGTTCATAGAAACGGTACGACGAGTATAATCTCGTTAATCTACGGTTTATTACTATACTTTAGTAAAAATCGACAAATACTACTGCCGTAAAGTTGGTGGGGGCTGATTAAAAGGGAATAGGAGTTTAAAAGACTAAACTAGCTTTGCCAAAAAAAATTTAGCACGCTTCGTGAATAAAATAGGCCTATTGGCCAGCTACTGATAAAAAAATTTTGAAGAATTTCAACCTACAATTTGAAAAAAAGCTTCAAGAGCATGCTGTCCAAGGAATCAATTTGAAAGGTCGAAATATAGGAAAGATTCTAAACGGCAAGATAAAAAAGATATTAGATTTTCTACAAGGGTGTCGAAAGGAGTCGTTAACTATCACTATTGAAATAAAATAAAGAATAAACGTATAAATATTGTAATAGGTAAAAGTATATTTCATTACTAAAACGTGCTTTTACGGATGTTGAAATATGGCTATACTATATAATAAAAATAGGTTACATAGGTAATTTATAAACAAAAAAATGGCTGTGGTATCCACTGTAGCTTTAAAGTATTTGTTATTTTATCAGTAATTTGTTAAAATGGCTAGTAAAATTAAAAGTATAAAAAGTTGATAATTTCTGGCTAAATTATCTTATATGAATTTTTTATAAAAATAGTTAAAGATATTTTCAAATTTATGCATACTTTACAAACAGGTTTCTAAACTAATTAATAAATTTAAGTTAATACTTTTTGTTTCACCTCTCTCTTCTGTTTTAAAATATTGTTTATTTCAACTAATTATTTAGTCTATAACAATTTATATTTATTTAGAAAAAAACTATTTCAGAATAGTTTAAAGGTAGGATAACAACTTTTCTATCTAGAATAAGTCTTAGTAATACTCTTTTATATATGACACTGAAAAGGACTTTATTTTTACTAAAGTAGAACAGGCATTTTATACCAATAGTTATTTTCTATATAATTTATAATTTTAGCTTAAACTATATTAATATTGCAATTTTTAAAGCTTTTAATAAATCAAAATTAAAGTAAATTATATTAAATAAACTTAGTTTTACAGTTATCTATATAAAAGTATATATTTTTTAAATTGTTTTTGTAATATTAAGCTTACTAAACTTTTTCAAAAATAAAAAACCATATTCTTATTTAAAAAAGTATTAAAAATTATAATAAACCTATTTTTATTTAGTTGTAAAATAAGTTATAGTAACTTATATTAGCCTTTTTATTATTAGAATAAAAAATAATTATATTAGTAAATAAAGTTATTAGCTTATATAATTTTAGTTATAGCTATATAAATGAAAATATATTTAATTTTGTGATTTTTATACTTATAAATATTATTTAAAATATAATTTATTTTTAAATACTACTTTTTTAAAATATTTTCAGTAATTTTAGCTAATAACTTATTTAAAAATAATAACTTATTACTTTAAAGTAGTTTATTTATATATAAAATAATACTACTATTTTTAATAAATATAAAGCTTTAATATTTTAATATTATTTTAATAACTTTTTTTTAAGCTTTAATTAATATAAAACATAAGTAATTTTATTAAAATTTTTATTAATAAAATTTATAAAATAAGGTAGACTAAAAAATAATAAAATAAAATAAAATAAAAAATAAATAATATAATTTTATTTATATTAAAATTATAATATAACATATTAATTAATTATACTAGTTAAAATTTTCTAAAAAATAAAACTTTTATTTATATTTCTTATTTTATCTTTTCTTTTTTTTTCTTTTATTTTATTTTTAAAAATACTTATATTTTTTAAAAATAAAATAAAAAGTAAAAAGCTATACTATTAATATTGATTAAATATAAAATAAATACTTAATTTTACTTATATCTTTTTTTAATACAAAATAAATATAATAAAATTAGCTTTATTTTATAAATAAAAAATATTTTTTAAAAAGCTTTTTTTTTAATTTTTTTTTTAATATAAAAGTATATATATATTTTTTATTATTTTAAATAATTACTTATAAAGTTTTAAAAAATTAGCTATAAAAATATATATTAAAGTTTTGCTAAATAACTATTATATTATTATTTTAAAAATATTTTAAAAAAAAAGCTTTTTATTAAAATTTTCCTTTATTTAAACTATTTATCTAAATAATAAAGTGTTAATATTTATTTATTTTTATCTTAATTTTAATTATTTAATATATTTACTATAATTTTTTATTATAATTTTTTTTATAATAACTTATTATAGCTATTTTAAGCACTTTATATTTAGCTTTTTTTTAGTTCAACTTTACTAATTATAATAGTTATTTTATAATATTATTTTTTTACTACTAATTTATTTAATATTATTATTTATCTACTAGCTAATATCTTTTATAAATATTAAATACTTATTATATTATTTAGATAAGGTTTTTTTTACTTTTAAAACTCTTTTTTGAAATTTTTTTTAAGTATAATAATATTAAATAAATTTTATATATTAAAAAAATAGTTAAAAAATATACTTATTATTTAAATTTTTATAATAAAGTTTTAAAAATAATATAAGTTTAATAAATATAATATATATAATAAAATTATTTATAAGCTTAGCTAAAATAATAAATTTAATTATATTACTAATTATATTATATTTTAATTTTAAGTTAGTATAAGCTTAAAATTATAAATAACACTTACTTAAAAATAGTAATTTATAATAAAAATACTTTAAAATGTTATAGTTTAAATATTTTTAATATAAATTCTAATTTAAAAAATTATTATAATATTATATAAAGAAAAAAAAACTAAAAACTAAAATTCTATAATAAATTATATAATTTATATACTTTAAAAATATATTAATATATTAATAATAATTTAATATAATAAAAGCTTTAACATTATATTTTAAAGCTTAAAACTCAATAAATAAATAATTTAAATATATAAAAATTAAATTATTAAATATATTTAAAAAAATAAAAATAAGAAATTGCTATTTTAGTAATAAATATAAATAAGTTAAATATTGTTTAAATAAGAAAAAAGTTTTAAAATTAGTATAAAATATAATAAATATTAAGTAATTTATAAAAAAATATATAGCTATAGTATAAACTTTACTTTTTTTTAATATATAGATAAAAAAATATATAATTACTAAAAGAATAAATAATTAAATAACTAAAAGTATAATAATTATAAAATAAATATTTTTAAACTATTAAATTTATTTAGCTATTATTAAGCTTATATTAAATAATAGCTAAATTTATTAACTTTCTAAAAAATATATTATAAATATAATTATTAAAAATAATACTTAAAATATTAAAATTATATTACCAATACTATACATTAAAATATATTATTATTAAAATAAATAGAAAATAAAATTCAAAAATTAGCTTATAAACTAATTTAAGTAAATATAGATAAATTAACTAAATAATATATATAAAGTAAATAAAAATTTATACTATAGTAGTATTATAAAACTAAAGTAACTAAAAAGTAGAATTTAAAAGTTAAAAAGAAATAATTTTATTAGTAAAAATATAAAAAAGCATATATTATAAATGTTTAAAAATACAAAAGTAATTAGCTTTTAACATTTACCTATAATTATTAGTTAATGTAGGAAGATAAAATAACTATTTTGTAAATACTACTAAGTTATTAAAGAATTTTAATTTTATAAAACTAATACAGATTTTTAATATATGAGTAAAAATTAATTTTTATATCTTATTCTCAAAAAGGTTAGTTACTGTCACTATAATACACTTATTTTTATCAACTTTCAAATACTATATAATGAGAAATTAGCTAATAAAATAGATACTAAAGATATTCCAAAATAAATAGTCCTCTCCAAGTTACACCCTATAATATCCCTAAAAATTGGAACCCTCTTTTCTAGAAGTCCTTACTCATCTTGTCAGCATCTGCCCTCTTATTTCCTATTACTCAGAAAAAGCAATATACAAACATCCAAATTCAAGTTGATTTAAATTTATCAAAATTTTAATTTTGAGTAATTACTCTCTTGTTCTATCAACTCAAAATCATTTTTTTCTTAATAATTACGTTATAACAAAAATTGAAAATAAATAAATAAAAATTGAAAAAAAATAAAATTCAAAAAATAAGATAAATATACGTTTATAAATGTAATATTTTTTAAACCATAAACTATGCAAAAGTACCGTTAGTACTTTTATAAGCAATTATCATTCTAGTATCTAATCATCGAAAAGTTCTTAAGTTGGATTAATTCTTTTCGGATAGCTGTCTAAGTCTTGAACCCAAGAATACCAATACAAGTAAACAAGCAATCCCAAATACCTGTAACAACGCGAAAAGTGAGAAAGTCCAACTGAAACCCAATTTCGATACTACAGTAGTATTAACCGAAGTAATTACGGCTGCCGATAAAGTTCTTAGACAGTTGTTAGTAGCCGATATAGAAGAAGCGAAATGTGGAAAGAGGTCAACTAGGTAAGTAGAAATACCTGAGAAGACGTTGGTTGTACCAAACCCGATTAAAAACTGAGCTAAGAGGGTAGCTGGTAGTGGCAGTTTGTACTCCAAGAACCAACCGAGCATAAACAATCCTGCTATTATCGATGCTGAACCGCAAAATACGCCATGTAGTCGAACTTCAGGCGGAGGTGATTGACCTTGTAAACGTTTTGAAGCTCTAGCAAGTAGTATATCGGAAACTTTACCACCTAACATTGACCCTAATACGTTTCCTACACCAAGCGGTATATAACTTAATCCAACTTCAGACGAAGTTAATTTATAAATAATTGTGAAAGCTCGAGTTTGGTTTGAAGCTACACAGTAGTACGATGCGAAGATTATACAAGCGTAGAATATAACTAAAGATACTGGGGCGTATTTCAAATAAAATAAAGGTTCTATGGGGTTAAATAAAGGTCCGTTACGTGCGATTTTAAAGGGTTTGAAAGTGATTTTATAAGGTAAGGGTTGTCTACTTTCTTTAGGCAAAGTTTCCGGTAAACAGAAAGTTAAGCATACAAACAGGATGAGTCCAATTCCAGTTAAAAAATAAAATATAGATCTCCAACCTATGTACTGGTTTAGATAACCACCTATTATTGGACCTAGTACTGGACCTATGAGTGGTCCTATGAAAAACATACCCATAGCAGAGCCACGTTCGGAACGTGGGAATATATCTGATAAAGTGCCTACCCCTACAACTAAAGCTGACGAAGCTCCTAGACCTTGTAAAACGCGCATACCGATCAAAAAATCAATGTTTGATGAAAACCCACACCCTAAACTTGCTAGTGTGAATATAGCGAACGATACAACATAAACCCACCGTCTACTGTACAAGTCGGCTAATCCACCCCAAATAAGTGGTGCTAAGGCAGTAAGGAATAGGAACCCACTGACCGTTATATCAATCCTCTCCGAAGTTGTATTCAAATCCATCTGAATATCGCTCAGAGCTGGGAAATAGATTGCTGAAGAAATTGGACCAATCATACCAGCTATTGCCACTAACAACAAGATTAAATTCTTATAAAGTTTGGTATACTGTTTAATTTCGGGATTTATCAAAGTGAGTGGGTTGTTAGCATTAATTGAGGGATCAGATATTTCACTATCATAGTTGGTGATGGATTCTGTTATCTCTAAATTTGTACTCATACTCGTACTTGTACTTGTATTTTTATTATTTATTGTTCAACTGTAGTACGCCTCGGTTACTAGTTATATACTAATATATATTTTAATCCAGTTTAATTACATTTACCGAAAAATGAAATTTAATATATATTACGGCTTCGGTATTTAAATTTACACTGTTTGCACCACATACAAAACTGTGCTTAGTATAATCGGTCCAATCTACGTTATAGCTTTTGTAGGAATTTAAAATTTACCTTAATGGTTAACTTTACTAACAAGCTTTAGTATATAGTAACTTTTTTTTACTAAATATTCACTTTAGTTGTCATATGTTTATGTTTTCATAGTTCAAAATCCTGAATCTTAAAAATACAAAATATTTCAAATTATAACTTTTATACTCAAGTTGGTGGATTAAGATTAGGTAATTAGTACTTGGAGCTATCAATTTACCGTTTATATTATTTACCTCAATATATACCGACGTAGAAGGTTAACAATATAAGGAACAGTATAAAAAGGATATATCCTTACTACCGATTATGTAAAGGTTTCATAAAATCTTTACCTTTTACTTGTAATAGCTATCAGATTCTGCCCGGTAGACTCTTCTACTGGATGTCCTCCAGTAGATCTGAGGCTTTGGCTGTTAGGGGTTAGATGGCAAGTCCTGTATCCTTTGTCTACATTTATTTATTTTTCCTAAATAAAAACATGATAATATTATTAAAATTACCTTTTATTAGTCTTTGCCTGATTTTAATCACTAGATTTAGCTTTAACTTTTCTTGCATATTACTACTAATTTATAGTTGCTTTTAGGTAACTTTTATAAAAATTTATAAATAGGCTCTATTATTCTTTTCAGCAAATACAGGTATTTTTGCTGGTTTGGTACTAAATGCATTTTACTAATTTTTTCTAAGTATTTCAACTAATAGTTTTAGATAATATATTGCTATTTTTGCCTTCTTAGTATATTTTAAAAACAAAGAGTTTTACAAAAACTTATTAGTTTACTTTGAAATATTCTAATCTTAATGTGGCTTTCTACATTAGTATCTTTTATTTACTAATTTTTAGATTAATATTTAATATACTATTTAAGTTTTTTTGCTTAAATTTTCTAAATAAAAATATATTTAAGACTTTAAAAAAAAATTATAATTTAAATTATTTATTTTTATAAGATAAAAAATATATTAAAATTTAAAATAATAGTATAAATTTAATTTTTATTTCAAAAATTTAGACTAAAATTTTAGAATATATTTATATTATTTAAATTATATTTATAAGTTTTTATAGCTAGTTATAAATTTTTTAAAAAAAGTACTACTAGTATTATTATTATTAAATAGTAGTTAAATATATTTGATATAATTTTATAAATTAATTATATATTTTTTAATACTATATAAAAATAGTAAATTATAAAATTTATAACTTTTTTAGCTTTTTTAAGCTTTTTTAAGCTTTTTTAACTAAATTAAATTTAGAATTTTAATAAATTTTTTATTTTATAACTTAGTTATAAAAATATTATATTTATTAAATTTACATATATATATTAAAGCTATATACATTTAAATATTATTATTTAAATAGCTAGTATATTTTTATATATAATATATATACTTTAATCTAAAATTTTTACCTTTATTTTATATTTATTATTTAAAAAAAATAAAGTAATTAATACTTTATAATATTAAAAATTTATCTTATTACTTTACTTAATTTAAATACTATTTAATTTTAATTATATTTAAAACTTTATAAAAAATAAAGTATTATTTTATACTTTATAATACTATATATTATAAAGATATATATATATATTTATAGTACATAGTATTATTAAAAAAATAGATTTATATATTTAAAAGTATATTTAAATTAAAATAAAATTACTTTATATAGCTAAGTAAATTAAGCTAGTATTTTATCTTTTTTAAAATTTAAAGTAGTGCTTAGTTATATAAATATAATTAAAGTAAAGTCTTAATATATTAATTTTTTGCAGTTATTTAAGCTAATTTTTAATATACTTTTTTTTTAAATAGCTAAAAAATAAATATTTAATATTTAATAGCTTTAGCTATATTATTAATTATATAACTATTTTTAATATATATTTAATAATTAAAATTTTAGTTTTTTTAGTATATAGTTATATTAATACTATACTAATATTTTATTAAAGGTTTAATATTTATTTATAATTTTATTATAATAATATTTTAATTATATTTTAAACTTTTAAAATTTTAAATAAAGCTTAAAAATAAAATAGTTTATCTTTATTAATAATATAATATTTATCAAATTATACTTATCAAATTAAATTTTATTTATTTATTTATATATTTTATTAATATATACTATAAAGTTTTATATATAGTTTTTCTTTAAAAGCTACTATAAAAACTATCTTTTAATTTATTTAAAAATAAATAATGCTAATTATATATATATATATATATATTATATTATTAACTATAAGTTTTTATTTTTTAAAGTTTTTTATATAATTTTCTTTAATATTAAACTTTTTTTATTAATAAAATTTTAATTTATAATTTTTTATAGTATTTAAAAAATCTTTTTTAAAATAAAAAATAATATAAAATTTATATTAAAACTATAGCTGTAATTTTTTATTTTTTTACTTTTATTTTATAAAATGTAAATAAAAAGCTGCTTTACATTTATATTTATATAAAACTACTATTATATAATATTAAAAAATAATATTAAATTATTACTTATATAATTACTATTTAAAATACTAATATTTTTAGCAACTTAAATTTAGTTTAAATTAAAATTTTATAGATAGTTTAGAACTTTATATTTATTTAAGCATTTAATGTTGATAACCTTAATGGTATATTTTTACTTTGATAAAATTAATCATTTCTAAGTATATCTTTATTATTATTAGTATACTATATATCTAAATAAAAAAATTAATTCATTTAGATTAACAGAACCAAATTACTACTTATTTATTAAGCTTGTTTATTTATAAATATTAGAATTTAAGAATATGAAGTTATCTTGAATACTTGGTATTAAATTAAATTAAAAGAATCTAAACTTTATAGACAACTTAATTATCTTAATTTGTATAAAAGTTTTGAAACCAAAAAAAATAAATTTTAAACATTCAAAATTATATCCAAATTTCATTTATTTTCACAAAAATGTGATGTTAAAAAGGTATTTTATTACAAACTGGGTTCAAAAAATATAAACCTAAAAGAACTCTATACATGGGTTTTCTATCTATAAACTGGTTAAACATACAAGAAATATGAGGGGTTAGTTAAGATGTCCGATAGCCCAAACCTTATGAAGATCTTTCAAGTTATGTTGATTTTTGGGTAGGGTAAGGGTAGATTGTTGGGTGAGGAGTAAGTTGCCAGTGGCGGGTAGTGCCAGGTGCTCCATCGCCACTCGGTGAAGTACAGGGTACTCATACTGATGGGTGTACCACCATTTGAACGGGTCCATACTAGGGGAGATGGGAGGTGTCTTTAGATATAGGTCCATCTCATCATTCAAAGTGGGAGTGACATTCTTATCTACGTTGAGACGGTGGGCGAGTAAAGATGCTCCGATGGTAGCGGGGGTGGTGCGGCTGTTCTGCGAATTGGTAGATTGGTGACGCAATCGACTCAATGTGAAACTCACGAACAATTCGCGCAGTCTTCCCAATACTGCCTCCTGATTTACTGAGTCCCCGAACGCTTGGAACTTGAAACGGGGATCCAGTAAGATGGATACTACCACCTGACGGCCTGTAGACTCGGGGTGCCGCTTTGAGATGTATTCAACTAGGCGAGCTACCCGAGGGCAGAATTTACCAGCTAGATTCTGTAATTGGTAGGCCAATCCCATGAACACTACGTGGGCCTCAGACAAGTTGAGGTAAGGTGAAGAGTGAAAAGCAGTGGCAGATTTTAAAACGGTACCAATTCGCTCTAAGTACTTGTCCAGATCATCCCAGTCCGACTTCGCAATCGGTTCCAATTTGGTGGATATCTCAGCCAATAAACTGGTGCGTTCTGGGAGTATACAATTGACTAAATCGCGCCAGTCACGTTGAGTTAGAACTCTGCACAGAGCGGAATCCTCACTCAAAAGTTGGCTTGATTCCTGCACAACAGAAGATGCTGCTTTACGCAAACTGAGTACCACCGGATGGTCTAGGAGAGTGAATAGGATGGCATCATCTACTAACTTAGACATGCAGTTCAAAGTCCAGCAATCGGAGGTGAATTTGGAATTGATTCTACTCTCCAAGTAGCTACCGAAAGTTTCACCACGAGTGCCAGCATTGATGACAAGTCCGTTAAGCTTGGGATGGTAAGCATCAAATTTTTCGATAGCATGGATAGTAATTTCGGCCACCAATTCGCAGCTCACTGTATCTAGCTGGCTTTCAATCTGCTTGCACAGTACTAGTAGTTTTCGGGGCTTCCAATCACTGTCAACGAAGCATAGGGATATCCCAATAAATAACGACGTACCGCTGATATTAAATAGGTCAACCACTACCGAAAACTGGGTCAAAGCAGTAGATATTAAAAACTCCCACCTTGACTGTAAGCTATTGTATTGACGGTCCACTATCTCTTCAAGTCGGTTATAGGCAAAGGTGTCGTTGGGAACTTGGTTGAAAACTAAGTACTTCTTGAACATTTCTTGCTCAAATATAGAGCTAGGACGTAGTTCGTGCGCCAAGAACTGAATTGCAGCGTGGCGTAAACAGTTTAATTGGGAGGGTGGGATGGATGTATGTATATCTGAAGTATTGTTGCATCGATCATGGTGGTGTAGCAGCAGGTGCTTACTAATTACATTCAAAGTAGCAGTGATGGGAAATTCGGTATGGCAATAGACGCATATTTTCACCTCATTTTTACGATGGAACAAGCAGTGCAGGGACGATTTGGCGCTATTTATTTTGGTAGGTAAATGCAAGTTACGGTACTCCTGCAAAGTTTGAGCAAAAGTTTTACATGTTTCTAAATCAGGCAGCTTCAGTTTGGGATCTAAATAAAATATCAGGTTTTGGAAGTGAACACTGTTAAGAATGGCGGCTGGATCGGGGTTGGAAAGTATCCACTTGCATAACAAGTTAAGACGGCAGCTCATCTCCAACTCATGGTTGATAGGTAAGGGTGCTAAAATAGGCTTTACTATGATCTCCGACTTGGACGTATTTTCTGAATCTAATTTGATAGATTTGGCTGTATTGGTATTAGTTGTAGTTTTCAAATCACAAAGACCATCCAAATTGTCAGGGTCCAAATTTAACCGTTTGATGTTAAATGAGTAGCTAGGTAAAACCATACCGTGTGCAACTGTAAGGTGTCTTGCCAAGCTGGTATTGCTGGTAGTCACGCTGTATGATCTGTGACAGTGGTTGCATCGCTTAACCATTACATCGTTCCAACTGCGATCCTTCCCTTTTACAATGTTGAAGTGCGACCAGATGTTGCTAGGGAACTCTTTTGACTTATCTTTTCGCCCCTGCTTCTCCTTAGGTTGAAAAATAAAATCCGATTTTTCAATTGGATTATCTCCATCCTTGTTATCGGTTGGGTAGGGAGCGATATTCTGCAGCGGAGCAGGCTGGAGCGAGGTTTCTTTACGTTTATTGATAGAATGAGCAAGCCGTATATGTCGCAATAAGATGGTTGCAGATGATGCAGGTGCGTAAGTTGTGCCACACAAATTACAACGGTGCTTACCTTTGTCCTCACCTTCGGAAACTATACTGAAATGCTTACTAATTGCATTTTGCTTACTAGTAGGAACAGAAATGTTACTCGAGCTGTTTGGACTATTAGTAGAAGAAGTTTTAGAGTTCACGGTAGCTATGCCATGAACTTTAAGTAAGTGACGGGATAGAGTTGTAGCTGATGTCGACTTCACGTACGTTTTTTCACATAAATTACACTTTTGTTTACCTTTTTCTTCTCCAATCTCAAACCGGGTTATATAATCAAAAACTTTGTTTGCATTTAGAAGATTTCCATTTTGCTGATTTGCTCCATCATGTCCATCTACAATCTGATTTGAAAGCATATCGTCATTCTCATTTACTGTGTTACTATTCATATCGGAAGTAATTTCGCTATCTACAATTGAATCAGTTAAATTTTGTATAGCTGCTTCAGAACTAGTTGGGATCTCTAAAGCTCTAATTGCAGCTTCGAGGTTTGCTTGCTGTTCGATGTTAACATAAGGAGGCATCAATTGATTAAACATTGTTGCATCGAATTTAAATTGCTCTTTATAGTTGACTCCTACTGGTCCTTCACTGGAGCTGTTTCCCTCCAGTCCATCTTCTCTATGCTCCATATCAAATTTTTGTTGAACTGAACTCATAAGCTCCTTTAATTTATCGGCGCTAAATAAAGGTTCCTCCATCTTGAATTCTTCTAAATTATCATTATTTATACAAGCATTGTTATCTGACTCAAATTGTTCTAAAGCTTCATCCGCTACCCTTTCATCTTTATTCAAACTCTCATTAAGTACAGGTACCGAATCTTTGTTTAAATCAACTGGATCCATATTTATAGACTAAGTGTAAAAAAATTGAATAGCAGTTCATTTTAAATTAAAAATAAATAAAAAGTATATGGCTCTACAGCGTTATAATGATATTTAAAATAAATAAAGGTTTTGAGCCACTTTCCAAAACTTACTTTTTTGTAGCCTTTTAGTTTTAACTAAACTTTCAAGTTGGAATTGTTAAAAGTTGACTAAAACGCTGACCCTTTAGTCCAAAATTTTATTAGAAATGATATTCTTATCCAATCAATCAAAATTTGGGTTTTAAATTCTAGAATATAGTCTACTAAACTAATACTTGTATAAAAAATGAAATATATGTTTTAATATCCAAATTTTGACTCAGAACTTTTCTAGCGCCCAGTAATTTTTCAAAACTAAAATAGTACTTTATTAGCAATTCTTAATTCTAGATTTTTAGAAAATAATTACTTATGATATATAGCATAAAAGAGTAGAGTATTCCAATCATTTGATTAAATACTAGTAGAATAAGCTTTTAGGCTTAGATAAACAAAATGGAAAAGATTAGTAGCCAAATTAAATCACCAATATTTTAATATCTAACTAAAAAAAAGAGAAATTTTAAAATTAAGATGTTTTTAAATAGTATAGTAATATTTTTATTTATTATTTTTAAATAAAATCATTATTAATTTTAAGTTTTTTATATCTAATTTTTAAGAAATTACCATTAAATATATACTATATTTTTACTAATTAACAATTATATACATTTAAATTTATTAATTATAATAAATTTAAATTAATTATCATTATAATAATAATAAAACTATTTATCTAATTTAAAAAAGTAAATTGCTAATTTCTAATATAATATAATTTATATAATTCAAAAAATTAATTTAATTAGTAAATTAATATATTTTTAATTTTCTTTAAAAATAGATTTTCTATTTTTTTAAACAAGAAATTTTACTAATTTAAGTAGATAGCTTATAAGTTAATATTTATACTTAAATATTAGCCTTTAATTTTAAAACATACTATAATTAACTATTAAAAAAACTATATTATAAAGTATATATATATTAATATTATACTGCTTTTTTTAATATAATAATAATATTAAATTATATTAGCTATTCTTTTACTATTATATATAGCCTAGTAAAAATTTTAGTAAATTATCAGAATAATTTATTAATTATTTTACTTATTCTTATTCTATTTTTTAAAATTATTATATTTTATTATGCTAATTATTTTTTTAGATTTTTATTTTAATTTTTCTAATTTAATACTTTATTTTTTTAATTTTAATTTATAAGGCTTTTTTTTACTAATTTAATACTTTTATATTTAAATAATTACTAAAGTATATCTTAATATATTAAATTTTTATTAAAAAAAATTATAAAAATTATAACTAAACATTATATATTAAATTAAGACTATTTTATTTTATTAATATATTAAGCTTATAAATTTATTACTCTAACTTTATTTTAATTTTAATTTTTTATAGTATTATAAGTTTATACTAAAATAATATCTTTTAAACTAAATTTACTTTATTAAAAATATTTTATTATAGCTTTATTATTTAAATAAGCCTTTATTTAAAACTTTTTAATAATATATTTACTTTATTATTAATGCAAGCTTAAATTTTAAAAAAATTATTATAATAGTATATTTTTTTACTAAAAAATTTACTAGTAACTTATATACTTTTAAAATAATATTTGTTAAGTAATTTATTTTAATTACTTTTACTTTTAAGTTGTTATATTATTTACTTTAATTTTATTTTAATTTTCAGTATATTATAAAAAAACTTATTATTTTTTTTAAAAATTATAAGTATAAAAACTTTAAGTATTTAAAATTTTATTTAAAAAAATATTATATTAATAATAAGAAAAAAACTTTATTATAAATATTTTCTTAACTACTAAATTTTTTTTAATTAAAACTAAATTAAAAAAATAACTTTTTTAGCTTTTATAAATATATATTTTACTTTACTATATAATAAATATTGAAAGCTTTTATTTTTAATAAAAAATTATTAAAACCTAATATATAAACTTTTTATTATATTACTTTTTTTATTTTTAAATTTATATTTAAAGATAATTTACTAAATATAAATTTTATTTTTACTTTTATCTTTTTTATAGTTAGTATTTATACCAATAATTTATTTAGTATATATTTACAAAAATGTAAAATTCTTTTTCTATTATATTTTATAAAATAAAAATAAAGAAATAAAATTTAAAAAAATCATTATTATAGTTTTACTATAATAATATAAGTATTATATTAAATTTTAGTATTAATTAAATTTAAAT
>JAWQFY010000820.1:0-19942 GCA_037055185.1 Capillidium rhysosporum
GATAAAATCAAATAAGCTTGGGAAATGAAGGTAAAATGATGAGAATGATCATTAAGTCAGCGACTTATAGAGTCGCTGAGTGACGGAACGTCACAATAAAAATTTTATAAATTTAAAATAATTAATAAAGCTAACTAAAATTTTAATATTATAAAAATAGTAATTTTTAGTAGTAGAAATTATATAATTAAAATAGCTTATAATATACAAAAAAACTTTCTAAAATTAAAAGTATAAGTATATATTTAATATAATTATAAATACTAAAAAAGGTTATTAAGTTATACTTATTATTTTAAAATTTAATTTTATTAATATTTTTATCTATTTAGCTTATTTTAATTTTATTTAAAATAATTATTTTTTAAATATTTCTATATCTAACTTTTAAATAAAAAAATTAAATTTACAACTTTAATAAAAATTATATTATAGAAAATATATTAAAAATTAATATACTAGCAATTAAATCTATAATATATAAAAATTAAAAAAATAAATATTTAATTTTAAATAAAACTTAAATTTAAAGATTTTAATAATTATTTAATTAAAATTTTCTTTAAAAAATATTAAAAACTATTAATTATAATACTTTTTTAGTATATATATATTTAATATTTATTGAAATATAAATATATACTAATATAAAAGTATTTTATAGTTTTAAAAAATTATATAAAATCTATTAAATAAGTTTTAAGAAATAAAAATATATATAGCAGCTTTAAATAAAAAGCTATTATAAAAAAATAAGAAATATAAAATAAAAGTATATTATAGTTTTTTTACTATTTAACTTTTTCTTTATTTTAAATAAAAGTTTAAATAATATTAAATATAGTAAATACTATTATTTAAAAATAAACTGTATACTTCTTTTCTCTTTTTTAAGTTTTGTAAACAAAGTTAAAATTAACTTAATTTAAAAAAATTAAAAGTAATTCTTTCTATTTTTAATCTATTATTTTATATTTTTTAACTGCTTCTTTTAATTAATTTAGTACTAATTTTAATTTTTTAGAAATATTTAAAACATTAAATATAGTATATCTTTTATATAAACTTGTTATAAACCTTTATATTCTATATAGAATGTTAAACATAAGCTTTTATTTTAAAATAAGAAAGATATAAAAGCACATACACTAGCTTTTATTATAAACTTATTTTTTAAAGTTTAAAAGCTTTAAAGCTAAGAATATTTAACAACTAAAATTAAAATTAAAATACTAATACTACTACTTCTAGAAGTACTTGTCAAGATAAGTATACTAAACATAAAGGCTAAGATGAATAAAAATCAAAAACTAGTTTAAATAAAACAAACTGTTCAAATGTAGTACAATTTAGTTCTAACTGTTTTCATTTAAAAATTTGTTGGTACAAAATTAATGTTACAATTTTGTTTATTGGCTACAGAAATTTAAATTAAAAGCTTGTAAAAAGTACAGGGTTGGTGTATATATAGCTTTAAATTAAAATGAAATACTGAGACTAATAAACTAAAAAGGTTTGCTATTCTACATTTTACCATATACAGATATATTAGTAAGGGGATGAAAATTAAAATAATAAAAAAGTGAAATTATTTTATATAAAAACAGAATCATTCTAGTTGATAAAAATCCTATTGGCAAAATTGCAAAGGTTCATGACTTAACTAAGAGGGAACGACCGATTAAGCTAAGAGTATATGTTTGCAAAATGGAATAAGAGTCTATATGATATTCCAAATATCCTCTATAGCGCAACAAAGTTTACCACAGGCGACTGAAGCGGAAAGGGGGTAGTTAGAAACGGAAATCTTATCTTCGACGTAGCTATCAGCAAAATTATCTACACCATGGGCCATAGCACCGATCGCAACCACTATATTTTTATCGGTTGGTATAGTCTTTACATAATCGTTCAATTTAACTACAGGTGAATCGTAGGAAAAACCTTAAATAGAAATGTAAGTTTGTTTTAAAAAAATTGTAATTTACATATTTTAACACAATTTGTTGGTAAATGGTCGGTGATCGGATTCTTTATCACCTTTAGTAGTTTTTCTGTACTGTTTACCGAGCGGACTGATAACTTGTGAAGAAGTTGCACTAAATTAGAATTAGTAGTGTACAGTTAAAGTTATTTAGTTACCCATGAGACCGGAAAATCTTTTGAAAGTTCTAGGAATACGCACTTGAGGATTTATTTCTATTAAAACATTGTTGGTAGTGTGGACATAAACTTGTAAAAGCCCAGCTTTGTTTAAAGGGCTATCTAACAAAGTTAAAAGGCACTACAAATATTACTAAGTGCACATAGAAAATAGTTTGTACCTGGTGAGTAATATCAGGTCTTGAATCGGTTATCTGTTTGTTGATGTTTAATAAGATCCTTTGATGGTCATCGCAATTTAAAAGTTGATACTTAGCTCGATCTCCTTTCCCTACTTTATAAGTTTCTAAGCTAGCACCTTCCAAAACTACTATCAATCTTCTGCTGTTCTCCTTCTCTATAACCGTTCTAGGTATCTTGGGTGCATTTGGTATAAATTCACTCATGTTTATTATTGAGTTAAATAAGAAAAATTTTGAAAATCTATTTATAAGCTGTCAAAAGTTTAATTTTTCGGATTTGTTTAAAATTTTTAGCCAATAGTTAGCCATATTTAATGCATCTATTCGGTTATTTTTTTAACTCTTAAGGTAAGTTGCTGCGTCCCAAAGCCGTCATTTAATGTTTCCATATGTAGTGAAAAATCAAGGTAACAATAACAGCCAACGTTTACAAGCTTTCCTCGAGTCGCTACCTGCAAGCTATCAAAGTTTAGCTATAATATACATCTTTTGATATATATATATACGAAGCGTTTTAAAAACAACATCAGTTAAAAGTTAATACTTAAAGCTAGAACCGTAGGATCCATTCCGAAGCTTAAAACTTTTTCACTTTGGAAAAATTGGTTGGATTGGAAATTTTAGAATTATGTTTTTACATTCTAATTTAACAAGGTGCTACTTTATATAAAAAGTGCATCAACCCATATCCACTAAATATTTAAAAAAAATTCTAGCTAAATTTAATGATTCGATATAGCTAATTAAAAATAAAGCTGTCCTGTTTAAACAGTTCCTATTTTATAGAGCCAATCGAATTGACCTTATCAATATTTTCGATATACTTTCTATTAAAATCAACTATAAAACTAAGTTTTATAATTTTTTGCTTTACACGCTACCAATTATACTTTTGGCTTAAGTTACTAGGTAACTGACCTATCCCAAAACCTCTACCTAATGCATAACTTAGCTGTAGCTGTCACTCTGTATACCTTCCATCATGTTTATACTATATCTTCAACTAATAATATTTTCTACTTGTCTTTTCTTACCTTATGCAAACTATAGTCTATACCTTCATATACGTTATTTTAACCTTTGTATTTATTTATTCCTAATTTTGAATTACAAATAGTTTTTTTATCTTTGTATTAATATATAGATATATATAGTTTTTAAACTTTATATTTATACTTTAATACATTTTATTTCTATATATTTATATTTAGCTATAAAATAAAACAAAATAACCATATATATTTTTAATGCTAATAATATTTTATAATTTAGTTTTTTTATAGTTTGAATTAATATATTAAAATAATATTAATATATTAAAAAATAAAAAATGTTACTACTAAATTTTATTTAACTTATATATTTAAACTATCTAAACTTATTAGGTTTTATATTTAAATATATTTTAAATTTTTATAAATCACTACATTATACTATATATATATATAATATTATAGTTTTTTAGTTTACTAACTTTTATTAAAATCTAAAAATTATAAAAGCTATTAAATTAATAAGTAGTTAATTAAACTAAAAAGTGTAAATAAAATACTATTTATAAAAGAACTAGTATAAAAAAATAGGTAAAATAATTAGACTAACTATTTTATCTATAATAATAAAATTTTATCAACTTTTTTAATTTATAATATAGTAAATATAAGCTAAAAACTAATTTATAAAAGGTAGTTTTACTTTTTAACTTAGTTAAAAATATCAAAAAATAATTAAATTTAAGCTTAACTTTATTTAAATTATAAAATTTTATTAAATAAAATGATAAAAAATAATTTAAAAAATTAAATTAAATTAAATTATTATTATTATAAAGCTAAAAAAATATAAGTTAAAAAAATAATTTATAAAATAAAAACTTTATAAAATTAAAGTAAAAAAATAGTAAGCTAATTTTTTTTATAGTTAATATATTATTAATTTTTAAAAAATAAAAAAATAAAAAAAATTAGTAATAATAGAAAAAAACTAAAAAACTATTTAAAAATATTTTATTATTATTTTTTTATAATATTTTTATTTTTAATTTTTTTTACTTTTAATAATAATCAACTTAAAGATATTTTTACTAATAAAAACTTAAAAAAAAATTAAATTCTATCTAATAGTACTAAAAAAACTTTAAAAAAAAATATTATAAAAATTTAAAATAAACTAATATAGTAATTGCTATATTTAAAAGTAGTAAAATTTTTAAAAATAAATAAAATAAATAAAATAAAACTAAATTAAATTAAATTAAATTAATACTAAATATTTGCTATTTAAAATAAGTATACTAAAAAATATATATTTAAATTTTTTTAAATAATTCTAATTAATAAAAGCTTAAAAAAATATATTATAATTATATTTTTAATTTTTTTATAAAAAGATAATTATTATTTAAAAAATTTATATTAGTTTTAAATCTTTTAATTTAAGCTAATATTTATATAAAAGTATTATTACCTTATTTTATTATAAAAAATTATATATTAAAAAGCAAAACTTTTTATACTTAAATATATTTATAAAATAGTAGCTTATAGTTAAATTTATTTAATTAATTAAAAATTTAAGCTTATTTACTTATTAAAAAATAAATAATTTATTAATTTATAAATATAGAAATTAGATATTATAAACTAATAAAAGAAAATAAATTTTTTAATTCACTTTAAATAAAGCTACTAAAATTTTTTAAAATAATAAATATTTTTAAATTATTTTTTAAATTAATAATTAGTTAAAATAAAAAATAGTATATTAATAAATAGTACTAAATTTAATTAAAATCTAAATATTAAAATTATTTTTATAAATAATATATTATATAATAACTTATTTTTAGCTAATATTTTTACTTTTTATATAATATAAATATATAATTAATCTAATTATTTAAAATAAATAACTTAATAGATTTTTTTAAAAGGTTTACTTTCAAAACTTATAAAATATAAAAAAATATATTAATAAATATAGCACTATAATTTTACTATTATTAACTTATAGTTTAAACTTTAGTTTAGTTAATTTTTTAATATTATTCTTTATTTAATAGAAAGCAGCTTTTGTTATTTTATAATGTTAGAAAATAAATTAATACAAAGCTTTAAAAAGTTTATATTTACTATATTTTATAATATATATATTATAGTAGAACTGAATATATATTACTTTTTTTAGTAATATGTTTCTATTTTAAAATTTAAGTATTTTATGGATAAAGTTAAATAGACTATAGATAAAGTATATTTTAAATCATTAAATTTAAAAACTAGCTAATTATCTATATACTTGTCTACAGTATATTTTTATCAACTCTTTTTAACATTCATATATTTGAAATAAAATGTAAACAGATGAACAGTTTTAAGTGACTTTAATACCTTTAAGTTTAGTGTATATGCACTAATTTCTATGACAGATAAGATAATTAAAAAGCTTATATATTTACACTCAAATCAGATTTTCCAATTTAGTATAAAATAGGGATTTTTATCCTAAATTATTAAATCTTAAATTCTGGTCCTCTGTTATATCATGACTTAATTATCTGTTATACAGCTTATAAGAAGTCCTAAACTTTAGTCAAAGATAAACTAATAGATAACGTAGTAAAAGGAATAGCTTTTGGAGGTTGTGTAGTACCTTAGAATAATTAAATAATTTTTTAAAACGATTAAAATTTCAAATATAAATTTACTTTAAGATAAATTGAATAAAAAATAGCAATTTATTTCAACGATAAGGAAACTCAAGGTTTACTACTTATAAACTTATTGGCCAAATAATTGGCTAAAAAAAGCAAAAAGCTTTTTGAGGTATCGGCTAGATAATTCTGGCTCTCCTCACTGTTTAAAAACCCTCCTCTATCCTCTATAATATCTTCAATAGCTCGGTTATAGAGGATACATTTAAGATCTAAATTGAAACATATTTTTAACAGTTTGAACGGGTTGATAAAAGTATGTATATAATACACTGAAGTTTCAAATACGTCACAGAAACTGTCTAATCTCCAAAGTTTAGCTTTAGCTATTATTTCGAATACATCTTCTAAACTTAATTTTTCTATTGAGTTTAAATCCAGATTGGTAGTGTAGAAATATTGGATGATGAACTTTAAATTCTGGTACTTGATATCGTCAACAGTTATTACATCACTATGCGCTTCTTTTAAATCAGATTCGAACATGTCTTTAAAATAGTTGGATGCCGCCATCAAGATTATCTTATGAGTGAATAATTTTTCTGGCTGTGTGCCTGTATTGCTATCCATATCTTTAACGAATTCAAATCGAAAATCGGAGGTTCTTTCGTCATTAAAAAATGGGTTGAGTTGCAAGCTAGGTGGTAATGCTTTAAGTTTCCCAGAAACTAAAAGTGCAATACGAAAAGCTAGATATTGATATCCAATTAGATCACTTGGGACTTCATATTCTAACCAACAAATATTAAATAATTTATATGAAAGAAAGAATACCTAAGAACATTATATTTTCTAAAAGTACTTGATTTTCAGTACCAGAAGTCACTTTTTCAATATAAGTATATTTAGGTTTTATAGTTGTTGGTCCAGACGAAGAGCTAGAATTTGAATATCTTTGGTTTGAGCCCTTACTTGTTAAGTTAAATTCTGAAATAGTGAACTGTAAATTATCCGGATTATGGATAAGGTTCAATAAAATATAAGCTATATTCATATATATATGTCAGTATAATAAAAATTAAGAATATAATTACTTGTGTTGGATTTAGTTTTATAGTAGAGTTTAAATTTGGCGATACCGTATTCGAGCTCAAGAAATTTCGAATTTACGTTTGAATCGGCTAGCTGCATGGAATAGTATTTCACATTTTCTGATGGGTAAGGTGATGAAAGCTCTTTATTTAAAGAATGATTAGGATTAGCCATTTTTATTTATGTAGAAGATAAATGTTAAGTTTAGTTTTTGGATTGTCAATTTGGTTATTAAATAGTTTTGCTTTTTTAACTTACGTCACTTAATAAAAAGGAGAGTTTAAACAGCAAACTAATACAGGTTTAAATCCTGTTTAATTTTTTAGAATATATTGTAAGGATCCAGATCTTTAATACGTAATAACCCAAAATTATTTGTAAAAAGATAACATATACAATATCAGTTACACTAATAACTGCTATACCAATATGATTCAACTTTATCACATATTATCAATATTGGAAAACGAATCGATTGATTATGAAATATTAATAAATGTAATAGTATAAAAAAACGAGTTCTGAATACTACTTACAGGTAGTTTTTAATAAAATCTCAAGTTCAAAGTATAATATTATATTTAAATCAATTCTTTATTTGATTCTGTATCTCATATATATGATAATACGGGTAATTATATATATTACTGAAATAACTGTAGTCTCCACCACCAATATTACAGTAACTACCATAATTGTGCCTTTAGTATGTTCGTTCTTACTTTACTATTGTGCCTATCGAAGCTTACGTAAAGTGCTCATTCTTCTTATGGTTATTAAGCACTATCTTATTATATAATATCCTTTTTCATATGGTAATTAACTTCTCAAATGATGATTACATCAGGAAGGTTCACTACCCTGATAATATCAGTAAAAATCTAAATATGATATCGACTACCATACTTAACTTACTTCCTACTATAAATATAATTGAAATATACGATTCAATTCTAATTATTATAAGTTTTATTTAAAAAAATTATAATCAGGATAATATGACTAAAAAAATCTAAATTTATTAGTAGCTTTTCATAGTATTAGGTAACATAGGACAGTTAATAATCGATCTAGTTGATGAAAACTTAAAGTTTAAAAAGGTAGAAACCTTTAATAGTTTATTTTTAATTTCTGTATTCGAACCTAATCCATACAGCGAAGAAGATAATAAATTTGCAAGTAATGGTGAAAGTAACTATAACCATTTAGTTTAATTATAAATTCATTTTTTTCCAAAAGTTTATTATGAAAATACTTGAAAATTAACTATAATCTAACTGAGAGCTTCAATAATTCCAAAATATATGAACAATTTTGTCATAGATCTATTGCAACTATACGTTATGTTTCAGTTTAATCAAATGTTGATGTTGACCGGCTACGATAAAACCTTAAACGAAGATAATATGATCTAAAAGTAAAAATAATCAACATTCATTTTAACAAAAAATTAATGATTGTATAAGGTATTATTTATCAACTAACAAAGAATTAAAATTTTTATCGAATTTAGATAACCTACTTCCACTATCCACAAGTACCAAAAGTTTACAGTTGGACGGCGAATTCGATTTTAGTTTGCCTGGTTCAGGTTATGCTGGGAAACTTTTTAGGTTGGCTCAGAAGAATAACTTTGATAAACTGCATTTATTAATTTTAGCGATTACTGAAGGAGGTAAAGCTTTATATTATATGTAAAATTTACAGTTAATCGATATTTTTAGACAACGGATGAGATGCTGCTAACTTTACTACTTTCTTACTACAAATGTTTAACAATCCACTACCTTATCCTATCATAACCGGTACCTTTATTATTTTTAATCAAAATTTTAATATTTTTTATAGAATTAAGCTCGGATAAACGCAAAGTTGTCAGCGGTTAGCTAACTCCGCCTTCTTGATCTCACCTATTTGGAAACTCTACTTTATCAGAACTTTACTAAGTTTATGTTAATGATTTTCTATTTGCATTTTTTTTTCAATTTGTTTGAATGTGGTTTAGTTTCTATGCTAGTTCAGGTGGTACTAAATAGATGATAAAACGTGATTCTACATTCATCAACATTTTTCAATTAGAATAAATCTTATTAGTATTACTTTTACTAGTACCTTTGTTTTAAAATTACCTTCACTACATTTTCTAACCACCTTCTGCTTACTCCATCTGTTAATTTAGGCTTTAAGCATAGTTTACCTTTCTTTAAATTTATATAAACATATATATTCACTATACAGTGTGAAGTAGCTCACAATTATACCACTAATTAAAATACTATATTTATTATTATCCGTTTCTTATATAATAATAGAAAGCTGTACAGTGAAAATGCAGATATATTAAAAAGTAAGTAAAATTTGAATTTAACAAATAAGTGCTTTATAAATTTACTATATAGTAATTTAGCTATATTACTAGTTTATATATTTTAATTATATACAGCTAGTTTATATAGAAAATGTTATTAGCTATAATAATATTTAGGTTTAAATGATATAAAAATGTTCTATTAGTAAAGTTTTTTAAATTTTTTTAGTTTATAGTTGAAATTGATTTATTATATAAATGTAATGTATTGCTTAATAGTTGTATTTAAGTATACTATTTAAATATATAATTAGTTATTTTTAAAGGTAGCTTATTTTAATTTTAAAAAATAAATAAGTATTTACTTAATAAAGTAGATAAGTACTATATATATAATTAATTAAGTATTTTATAAATTAAAAAACTTAAAAATTTTATTGAATTAAACTAAAACTTATTAAAAAAATAAAAAAATAGATATACTATTATATAGTGTATGTATTATTTTCAAAAGTATTTTACTTTTTTAAAAATTAAAAGCATTAAAAGCATTAAAAGCATTAAAATATTAAAATATGTTTAAAATTTAAAAAAGTAAAGCTAAAATAATAAAATTTATTTATTATAAAAATAAAAATAAAGGGTTTAAACACTAGTATAAATTTAGTTTTTTTTTTAATTTTAAAGTAAATTTACTTATATTAATATGCTATTTAATTTATAGCTAAAAGCTATAAATATTTAAATTCTAACTTATAAGCTTTAGCTATATAATAAAATATTAAATTAAAATTAAAAGCTATATTTTATTGCAGTTATTTATAAGCTTATTTAGCTAAATATATTAGTAGTTATTATAAAATATATTTTATAAAGCTAAATATTAATAATAATACTATTTTTTTTCTACTTTATAGAAAAAACAAATTATAATTTTTATAAACTATTTTTTTAATATAAGCTTATACTAAAAATAACTTTTAAGTATTTATAGTTAAATTAAAATTAAAGTCTTAATACTACTAATTTATATATTTAATATATAGGTTTAAATATAGTTTTAATAAATAAAATAGTGTAAAAAAATGACTATATATTAAATAAAAAGTTTTATAATAAACTAGGATAATAATTTTTACTTAAACTTTTTAAATAAACTTAATAACTTATTGTAAGCAAATTTATATTAGTTAAAATTTTAAAAAAATATTAGTATTAAAGTTATTTTATATATATATTAAATATATATTTTTTTACTTTTAAAATAAAGACTTAAAAGTATAATATTTTATATATTTTTAAAACATCCTTATTAATATAAAATATAAATAGCTATATAATTAAATATTTTAAAATTTATAATTATAATTATATATATATATATAGTTTATAAATTAAAAGCATTATTTTTATATTATTTTTCTTCTTTTTTTTAATTAATATAAAGTTTTAAATATTAATAAAATAAAAGATAATTTTATAATATTATTTAACTATACTTAAAATATAAATATAAATATATATTTAGTTAAAAAAATAATTTTATATATAAAATAAGTTAGACTATTATATTTACTAGCTTAAAATTTTAAAAAAGTAAATTGTATAAAAGTGCTATAAAATAATATTATTTCTTACTATTCATTTAATTACAGTAATTTTTATAATAATTAGCAAGAAAATTTTCTATTATATATATATAATAAATGCATATAGCTGCTTTTTTTAAAAATTTTATTATGCAAATAACTTTTAATAAAATATATTAAAAGTATAATTAAATGCTATACTTTTAAGTTTTTATATATAAAAAACATATAAATTTATTTATTTATCTTTACCTACTTTTATTAGGTATTTAACCTTTTATTTTATTTTTAAATTGAAATTAACTATTTTTAAAAGTAGCTAATTACCTATATATATTATTTTTATAGTCTTTAATATTTATATAGCTTTCACTTTTTAGATTTAAAGTTCAAAAATCTAATATATATTAACTTTTACCTAATATAATTTTTTTGAGCCTTTATTTTTGTATTTATAAGATTTTATATATAAAGAATTAAAGTTTAAACTTGTAATTACAAAAATAAGAACCTAACCTTGTAAAATAAAATAATAAATTTCCCAAATTAAAACTACTACTTGAGAAAAATAGAATAAAACTGTACATTTGCCCTTAACCAATTTTTTTAAAACAATAGTATTTAAAAAAAAATTGGATACTAAAGGTTTTTATCAATTTCTAAGTATATGTACTTTTATTAACTTGTTTTTTGTTTAACTTGTTTTCCCATCCAATCTGTAAAAATAGTAATGACGTAACTTGTATATTCCAAACTTTTATATTGAACAGCTCCACGACCTTCTACAACTACCCAACTCAAAAGCTTTTATAAAAAAGTTCAAATTAGATTAAAAAAATGAGTACGCTAACTTCAAAATATTTGAATGGACAGAAGTTATTAGAAGATTTAAGATTAAATTTAGTTAAGATATTAGATTCGGTAACCTTACATAAAATTAAAAATTAAAAATTTATTATATTTAGATATTAGGTACCAAGATATTAATTTTGGATCAAAGTTTATCAGGACCCTTATCTTTAATAACTAAGTTTTCGTTTTTAAAAGTAAATGTCTAAACATATTTTGGATTTATTAAATTTTATTATATGATTTCAGAGTCGTGGTGTAGAAAAAGTCTATTTTTTACAGGACAAGCTACCGGAACTTGAATCTGAAATAGAAGTTTCCAGTGTTTTATATTTAGTACGACCCAGTTTAGCTAATGTAGACATAGTTGCAAGTAAAAACTACCGCATACATACTATATTTATTTTATTTAATAGATCATATCAATAAATTAAGTCAGCTTGCTAACAAAGTAGAAGTACATCTTTACCTTGTACCTAGAAGGAGCTTGATAGTGGATAGGGTATTAGAAACTAAAGGAGTTCTGGGAGCTATAGATAAGATAGATGAGTTCCCTTTAGATCTGATACCTATCGAAGATGATTTATTCTCTTTACAAGTGGAAACATGTTTTTCCGACCTTTACCAAGTGCCTTATTTTATAAATTCAACATTTTAATAATATTTGTGTATAGTTGGGTGATTTATCCACTTTATTTTCGATAAGTCAGGTTCTTATGAAGTTTCAAAATCAACTGGGGTTCTTCAACCGTATTTTAGGCAAAGGAAATTTAGCTAAAGTAAAATTTAAAATAATACTTGTTTTGCTAAATGAGATTGTAGCAACTAGATTCTACCTTAAGTAGATTACGTTTGGAACAAGAGGTAAATTCGGGCGCCTCCTCAATTCAACCTTCATCTACTTTGCATACCTTAGTAATACTTGATCGAACTTGCGATCTGATAACACCATTGATAACACCATTAACCTATACTGGTCTGTTGGATGACCAACTGGGAATTAAAAATTTTACTGTGGAAGTGGATCGCGATTCCAACAACAAAACTTCCAAATTCAACTTGAACGGAGATGATAAGCTTTATTTACAGATTAGGGATTCCAACTTCGCTCAAGTGGGTGAAGTTTTAAGTAGGGAAGCTAGACTTTTAGAAACTAATTTGAACAGGCATAAAAATACAGATTCTATTAAGGAATTGAGGCAGTTTGTGGCTCAGTTAGGTGACCTACAAAACGAACAATCTTCTTTAAAATTACGTAAAATATGCGTACCATGTTTTTTTAATAATTTAAAATAGATGTTCGGTTAGGTGAGTTAATTACCCAAGCTACCCAAGGTGAACCTTTCAACAGTAAATTGGAAGTAGAACAAGGTAAAAAAGCATATATTTTTAACTATTGAATTTTAAATTTTTTAAAAATTTCTAGGTTTGATAAGTGATCCACCTAGAAAAGTGATTGCTATCGACTACGTATTAGATAGGATAGCTAGACAGGACGATTTAGTTCAAACTTTCAAATTAATTTGTTTGCAGTCGCAGATCTACTTCGGAATACCTTCTACCGTCTACCAAACTTATACCAAAGAAATATGCCAAGTAACATTTATTCTTTATACAAAATATATAAACTAAATCGGTAGACTTACGGCTACCATCATATTTTAACCTTCCAACACTTGGAGAAAGTAGGTTTATTAAAAATTAAAGAAGACGCCTCCACTTTACAGTTTGATAACTTACGTAAAGGGTTCCAGCTACTTGTGGATGAGGTTAACGAGTTGGATCCTAACGATATATCCTATGTCTTCTCCGGGTACGCACCGCTATCCATACGTCTGGTACAATGCGGTGTACTTACCGATCCGTTAGCTAAGTTCGATACCCCTAATCAAACGTCAGCTTTGGCGAAGTTGAACGGCTTAGTTAACGTATTTACTACTAATTCCAACTTGAACGGTACGCACAGTGGGATGAACGGGTCTGGTTCCGCTTTAGGGCCAGGTTGGTCTAGGTTTGAAGATCTTCTAAATTTGGTGCCAGGTCCTACCTTTGACTATGTTCCTAAATTCAATAGTTCACCGAGTAAGCCAGGTAACTTTTTATTAGGCTTTTGGCAAGTTTCGATTAACCGCTTTACATTTTTTTAGATCAAAGTGATACCACCTTCCTATCAGAACCTATCAACGCCCCCTTACCTACCACCAACGCCTCTAAGATTGTGGTAGTAGTTATGCTGGGTGGGATCACTTTCGCCGAAATATCTGCTTTACGTTATTTGTCCTCTACTGACCCAGGTATTTGTATTTTAAAGGAGTACGTTGTAACCTTTTTGTTTTTAGCCAACCGCAAATTTATCGTTGTAACTACCAACTTAATTTCCGGAAGTAGTATGCTAAAGGAACTAATTGAAATCAGCAACTTAAACTTTTAACAATAAAAGGTGGAATTGCTGAAGATTCTTTAGGACGTTCTAATGTTTTTGGTTAGTTAAAATTAGTAACTGAAACTTTTATAAAAATAAAAAATATAATCCTTTAATATTCTATAGAGTTTCTATTTTTGGCTAGCTACCTTTAAAATTTTATAACTTAATCATAACCTTCTACAAAACTCCAATAAAGTTTGAGTTTGCTGCAACTTTTCTTGAAGTTGGAACCAGATGGGAAGGTTCAAATTGCTCAAATTCGTCAACAAGTCTGCAAATACTGAACCGTTAGCTACTAGAACGTCGCCGTGTAGTTTAAGGTAGTTATGGAGGTAAGCGTGGATCATTTCGAAACCAATTCGACGTTTAAGCAGCTGTACAAAGACTTCCAACAACAGACGGTGTTGTTCAAAGTTGTTGTGCACTGTAAGCAAACCCAACTCCACTTCGATCTGTGACGGTGATAGGTTCTCCATAGTCAATCTTAGTGCATCAAAATCTTGGTCTCGATGCTTGATCAAAGTGTTCCTAACCTGTGTTATAAATTCCGATTCTAAATTAAGTGGTAAATCGTTCAACAATCTAGAATCCGGCTCATCGGGTTTAGCATCCGAATCCGGTAGTATGAACTGAGGGTTGACACCCTGAGTAGTAGCTAGGAAGAAAGGTGTCAGTTCGGGTTGTTTGGGGGGGTTGACTGGCTTGTTTCGTTTCTGAATGGTATCTAGATGAAGCAACTTTTGCCACTTGGACCAGGGTGCTCGCGATAAAGTTACCATCTGAGAGGTGAGTTGATCGGGGCTGATGTAGAGGTTGGCACCTACCACTTCACCTTCGTCGTCACTGGAGTCACTGTCGGAATCTTCCGAATCACTGCCGCTTGAGGAAGAGACATCGTCCTTCTTGTCGTCATCATCCAACTCGCGTCCCGATGAAGGTAGTACAGTCATCTGAGGTACGTGTAAGGAAGGTAAAGCTTTCAAGGTGACATCCTCATACATGGTCTTGTTAGACCAGGTGAATATACCTACATGGTCAGCGTGGGTGGTAGCCAGCAAATCCCCAAAGGTTGAGAAGGCCAGACTAGTAACAGTGGAGGGAACTTTAAAGTTATCGATGAGTTGACCTGACGGAATATCGAAGGTACGTAAGGTGTTATCCAGGCTGGCTACTACCAACCACCTTCCGTCTGGCGAAAATTGTAAATCGGTAATACGGTGACTGAATCCGTGGAATCTGCGGACTACCTGCAAAGTATCTAGATCGATCACTTGTACGGTATGATTGTCGCAAGCGGCAGCTACCAATGAGTTATCCAGATGGCTAGTCAATTTAGCGATCGGTGAATTTAAGTTGAGTTCCTTGATTAGCTCGAACTTAGTCAGATCCCATATCTAAATTCCAAAATTTTAGTTTAAAATGTAAGAAAAGTTTACCTTCAAGGTACCGTCCAAGGAGGTGGTGACAAAGGTGAGGTTAGACCTATCGGAATATATCGAAGTTACCGGAGCGAGGTGAGCAACCGAAGACGACTTACGTAAATTACCCGATTGGAGGTTGAACTGGTGTAAAGTACCCTTATCGGTCCCTACTAACGCGTAATTCCCGCAGTGGGTGATGGTACAGGACTTAGCTACCGCTTCCCTGTCAGGTATTTGTAGCTTCTTATCACCGATACTGTTGTTAGCTACGTGCCAGGTACGCAATTGGTTTGAACCAAGGTGACAAGTAACTAGGTCGGCCCACTGCCTACGTTTCGCTAAGTTGGTAGCGAAGTCGGTAACTACCGGCATACGTAGCTGGGCTACGTCCAGACCAAGGCGGTTGGCCCGGTTCTGAATCTTACCCTGGGTCAGTTCGGTGTTCTTGTTCGAGTTATACACCGCAAACTTGCGTAAGGTGGAATCTTGCCCTGTGGACAAGATTACGTTACCTAACTGGTATTTCAGCTTAGTTGGGGGTAGGAAATGTCCAGTTCGTGAACGGTACAGTCGTGGTAAACCGTCGTGGGTGTCGAACAGCCATTGCTAAGCATTAAAAATAAGGATCAAGCTTTATAAAATGTATTACCTTCAAAGCATTGTCTCCACTTGATGAGATCAGTAAAGGCTGGTTATTTAAGTACTTTATACTGGCGATCTCGTCGGCGTGGGCTTGATAGATGGTATGGAATAACTTACGTTCCTCCAAGTCCCATACGGTAATGTCCCCGTTGGTACTAGCAGTAGCCATGTGGTGGTGATCGTCGGTACGGAAAGCGATTGCAGTAACCTTCCCGTTCTGTTTGAACGAAAATATACGTTTTGCTAACCTTAAATTGTACAGTATAATCGTACCGTCGAACAAACCTATACCGATTACATCCACTACCGGACTTTGACTTAAACATACGATTGGGGATTGGAAGGATGGGAAAGTGTGAATAAGTTTACGGGTCTTTATATTCCATAATTGTAAACCTCCCTGCCAACTACCAAACACTACCTTGTTCAGGTAAGTATCCGGATGTAGTAGACAGGATACTCGGAAAGTTTCGGTGGGGAATTCTATCGAGGTATACAGTTCTATTTTTAAATAAATTATTAGTACAAATTATCCTACTTTCATTTACCTAAAGTTTTAGTTTCAAGCAGTTGAAAGTAGTTGTCGGTCGATAAACACATAACATGTTCACCAAATATTTCTAGGTGATGAATGTAGCCTGACTGCTTACTAGTTGTGACAGTTCTGACCTATCAAGACTGTTCAATAAAAAGGGCTTTTATAAAAAGGATTTACCGGATGCGTCCTACGAAATTTGATAACCTTGTTCCCATTAGCTACAAAAGTATTCTCCCTACGAACGGTTATAGCAGTGATAGGTTCCGGTGTAGGTTTACCTACCATAACTACGTTCAATTTGGCGTTGTTGTAGATATGGAAACTGTCGCCTACACAAGTTAAAATGAAAACATTATCACCCAAAACCTGCACACTAAACGGTATCTGATTACAGACGTATCCTACCGCTTGGAAAGGTACAAATACTTTAGATACTACACCTACACTTCGAGTCTTTTTAGGTTTATTACTATCCTCTGTTATAGTTAAGGTATCGAAATCTACATCGACATTTAAATCTACTGGTTCTACAGATTTTTCAGGTTGGTTTACTTCAGTTCTATCACTGTCACTTCCGACATCTTTACTATCTTGTAAAACTTCATCTGCTTTGAATTCTACCTCCTTCAAATCTTCAACTAAACTTATATCCACATCATTAACTTTAGAATCTTTGTTGTTTCCCTTCTTATTACCTTTACTTTTATTTTTCTTTCCTTTAATCGGTTGGGTCGTCGTACTCATGTTAAAAAAACCAATTCAAATCTATACTCTTGCGCTCTTCTGCAAAAAACCTCAACTCCAAAATTTTGGCTTCGAACTTGACTTTTTCGGCCTAGCGAATTTAGTTGCTTGAAACCAACCATTTACTATCGAAAAGCATTAACCAAAAACTTTTAATACAAAATACTTATTAGAATATACCAGCCCAAAAACTAAAAACAATGGAAAGAATGTTTATCGTCTTTATAATATTAATCTAACTTCTCAAAAAATAGTTTTATAGCTAATAGAGCATAAATCTTTTATTATACTATATAAACTTGATTCTTGATAGATCAAAGTTCTACAAATATTAAAACAGCAGTAGGCTTTGGTACGTTGTATTTAACTCTGTCTAAGCTAGAGTGTGTTTTATATATACATTTAATAATTAAAATTTATTAAATTCAATTTAATTGTATTTTTGATTGATTATATACATATAATTAGTATTTCATATGTATTTGTATAAATTTTCATAAAATTAGTAACTCAACTGACTTTGCACCAAAATTTTTAATTTAATTTGTAACTTAAATAGAAAAAATATTATTTTTAGCTAAGTTTTAAAAATAATATATAAAGTTTGCAAAGTTAACTTTAATGATTTAATATTTTATAAATTAATAGTTGTATACAATAAATTTTAAAAAATATATATTTTTAATTAAATTATATATATAGCTTTTATATAGAGTGAACAAAATGCTTTAAAAAATTATTAAAGTAAAAAGTAAAACCTCTTACTAATAATTTCTAAAAATTATATCTTTTAGAAATATTCTTTTAAGAATAAATTATATAAAAAGTATTTTAAAAGTAATATACTATATAGTAGTATATTTATTTTAAAATATTTTTTAAAATATATTTTAGTAGTAAAAAACAATTTTAATAATAGTAATTATAGTTATCTATTTTAATAAGAAAATATTATATTAAAATATATAATATTCTTTTAAATAAAAAATTAAAAAATATATACTAGCTTAATAATAAAAATAAATATGTCTTTTAATAGCTATAATTAATTTTATAATTAAATTTATAATTAAATTTATAATTTTATTTAAGTTAGTATTTATAGTATATTTATAGTAATTAGGTTATAAATATTATAAATACTATATTTATTAAAGTTCTTATTATTTATATAATATTATTATATTATTTAAATAATTGTTATAATTTTTTTAACTTATAAGTTAAATTTAAATATTATATAATTTTTTTAATTAAACTTAAAAAAATTAAAATTAGCTTTTTATACTTTATTTTAATATATTTAGTATAATTTTTTATATAGTAAAAAAAAATATGTATAAATATATAGTTTAAAATAATATAAATAAATATAAAAATATATAATAGTATATATTCTATTAATTAAAGTAATAAGTATTTCTATTTTTTATAACAAAATTTTAATATATATACTATATATTTTTATTTTTATTTTTTTAAATAATTATATATAATTTAATAAAAAAATATTTTTAAATAATAATATTTTATTATATAAGTAATTAACTACTTTTAAAAATAACTAATTACTTGTTTACTTTAAAAAATACTTTTTTTAATTTATATAAAATAAATATAATAAGTTAATTTTATAATATATATATATTTATTATTATATACTTTTTATTATAATAAGATATATTTATATTTAACTTTTAAACTATAAAAATTTATTATAATATAAAATAAAAGCTAAATATATATATATCTTTTTTATTTAAAGAATATTTTACTATTAAATAGCATTTAAATTAAAATTTATTTAATAAAATTATAATATCTAGCTTTTAATATAATACTAGTAGCAATTTTTATATTATATAGTAAAAAATACTATAATGTAAAAATGGTAGTAAATATAAGTATTTGTATAAAAAAGTTAGTAAATGGCAATAAAGTGAAATTAATTTTAGTATTAATTATAGTAGTAACAAATATAAATGCCTAATAAGTAATGTAAATAAGTAAAATTAGTATTAATTTAATAGCAAAATTGATATACATAAGTAGTTTAGATTATAGATAGTAACAGCTACAAAAAATATAAATTAACTAATAGTAAAAAAGTAACTAAATTTAACATATAGGATTTATAAGTAAAAACAAGAGTATCTATAATTTTAAATAGCCTCTATATTTTTAATAAAATAGTTTTATAAAAAGTCAAATTATTGGCAATTATAATTTGTTATATATTAGTAAAGTAAAGTTTTTTATTAGTTAGTACTAATAGTTATATTAGACTTGTTTTTAAATATTGAACTTATAAGTTTTTAAATAAAAATAATAAAATAA
>JAWQFY010000821.1:0-19932 GCA_037055185.1 Capillidium rhysosporum
AACTTACCAAATTGCTCACAAAGCTGACATTGCCACGCCATGGTAAGACATTCTTATTTGTTTCTCATTTTCATTTTATTTTTATTTCTCTGTTTTATTGGAGACGTAGAGGCCGTTTGAAATTGCAGATGCCCTCGTCTCCTCGCCCAAATCCTATACATTGAATTTAGTTGCCTCTTTGCTACCAGTTGGTTTACGGTCATTGCGGCCGTCGCTACCCGTAACCTGAACTACATACAAACGCATGTCGATTTTGCCACCAAATCTCTGCCAATCTCGCTCGCCCACATTGCTTACTGGGTATTTACGTTTGTCGCTTCTATAATCGACAATGAAGTCAATCTCACTCCGTCGCCATTTACTAACTTCTTTGTACAAATGCTCATATTTGTTGCCACCTCTGCATTGTGGTATTTTGTACCGCACAATGTAAAGATTGCCACTAGTGTCACACCAAAGACCGGATGTTATACAGATTAAATTATACTATAAATATAAAAAGTAAATAATAATTAAAATATATAAATAAAAATAAAATAAAATTAAGTAAAAAAATATTAATTTATATAAAGCTATTTTAGTATAATAAATTAAACAATTTTTATTTTTATAAGTTTTAAAATATTCTTATATTTTTAATAAATTTAATTTTATAACTTTTAACTAAGCTTTTTTTGAAATTAATTTTAACTAAAAGCTAAAGTTATAAAAGTTATATTTTAATAAATAGTTAGTTTAACTTAAATATGTATATATAATATTATATAAAATATACTAAAAAATAGTAAAAACTTAAACTAGATTAATATTTAATACTAAAAATAGCTAAAAATTTCTATTAGTTTATTATTAGTTTTAAAAAAAGCCTAATTAATAAAATAAAAACTTATAGTAATATAATTAATTATTTTATTATTAAAACTATTACTATTATTAGCTAAATATTTTTTAATTATATTTAGCTTTTACTATTTAAAAGGTAAAACTTTTTTATAAATATTAGTAAAAGTAATAAAAAACTAAAAAATTAATAATAAGATTTAACTAAATATTTTAAGTTTTTAGTTTATATTTTTAAGTATTTTAATTTTTATAGATATTTTCAAGCTTTTTATCTAAACTAATAGTATTATTAAATAAGTTTTAAATAATAAAATTATTTAAATTTTAGAATATTATTATAAAATTAAACCTAAATAAAAATTAATTAAAAAATAAGCTAAATATAGATTTTTTAAGCTTTTTTTAATTTTAAGTTTATAGTTAGCTATTTTTAATACTTTTTTTAAATTTGGATTATTTTTTAGCTTTTTTTTAATTAGATATATATATATATATTATTAAAATTTACATACTAGTTTTTAAAATTAATAAGTTTAAAAAAGTATAAATAATAAATAATAAATTTTTTATAATTAACTTTTTTTATAAATTTATTTTTAATAAGTTGTAATATAATTTTATTTATTTAAAAAAAAGCTATTATTAATAGTTTTGTATAAAAATTATTATATTGTTAATATTATATTTAATTAGTAGTTATTTTATTATTTTTATATTAAAAAAGCTAAAAATTATATTTAAAATAATATAATATAGTTAAATTATATTAGAATATATAAAATAGTATTATTAAATTAAGAGTACTTAAATTTAAAATATTTTAATATATAAATTTATAGTAAAAATATAAATATAAATATAAGTTATAATTTAAGCTAAATTTTTATTTTATAAAATAACTATTAATTTTAAAATATTTATAAAATAACTATTAATTTTAAAATATTTATAAAATTATTATATAAGTTAAACAAATTAAATAAATTTACAATTATTAATATAGTTATATATTAAAATTTATAACTTTAAGCAGTTATTATAAATAAACTTATTATATTATTTAAAATATATGTAAAGTATAAAAGTATATTATATAAGATATAAATAAAATTAATTATATAAATAGAAATTTAGTATAAAATTTAACTAAATTTAGGTTTTTATTTTTTTTTAAATTATTAAATTAGTAATAAATTTAAGTATTTAAACTTTTTAATAAGTTTTAAATATTTAAGTTTTACTATTTAAATAATATGTTTTATTTTTATATTATTTATAAAAATTTAACTTATTATTTAATTAATACTGATTTAATTTTAACTAAAAAATAGCTAAAATACTTTTATAATAATAAATTTTTTTATTATTTTAGCCAGTTTATTAAAATTTTTAAATTTTATAATAATATTATATATTTAAATTATAAAATAAAAATAAAAATAAAAATAAAAATATAAAAGAAAACATACTATAAAAATACTTTAAGCTAAAAATAATTAAATATAAAAACTAGCTAAAAGTAATATATTTATAACTTTTAAATATTTTAATTTAATGCTAACTATTATTAATTTAGTAATTAAATTATTTATTAAAATATAATAAGTAGAAAATTAAATTAAAATTAACTAAAATAATATAATATAGTAAATAAAACTACTATTAGCTTTAAAAATATTAATTTAAAAAATTGCTTTAAAATGTAATATTTAAGACTAATTTTTAAATATTTAAAATATTATTACTAAAAATAATATTATATATATATTACTATATTAAATATTAGCTTACATACTTATATTAATATAGCAAATAATAATTTTAGATCATTTAAAAAAATTAAAATTAAAAATTAATTAATACTAATAAAAAATAATATACTAGCTTATATTTTAAGAAAAACTAAGTGAAATTTTGAAAATTTTAATTTTACTATATTTTTTTAGTTTATATTTAGCTTTAATTTAAACTTTTTTAACATCATATAAACTTTTATTAAAAAAAAATTAAAATTAAAAACTAATTTTATAATATTTTTAATTATATAATTTATATTATATATAATAGTATTACTAATAAAGCTAAGATATATATTAAAACATATTATAAGCATACTTAGTATTAATAAATAAATAAATATTTTTAGCTTTTTAAAGTTTTACTTAAATTATATGTTTTTATAGCTAATTTTTAAAATTAAAGTTAGCTATTTTTAAAAGTAACTAATCATTTATATAGCAAGTTTTAATAAAATTTAAGTTCTTTTAGTAATATTAAAGTTTTATTAATTTATTTTTAAATTACTTAACTAATTTATAACTTTTCTAAAATATTTTACTATAGCTTGCTACTAAAAATTTTATTACAATTTATCTTTAATATTTAAGTATTTGATAGTAATAGGTTTTGTTCTCGGTAACTTTTAATAGGTTAATAAAAAATATTATACAGTTAAAAAACTAAGTTGCTATTTTCTTAATTAACAGTTTAAAATTATTTATTTATTTTAACAGTTTTATTATATAATAGTCAGATTATACCAAATATGCATCAATTATTACCTTTCCCTGTAGTCTATATTTATAATAACTAAAAGGTTGGCATTTTTGGTTCACTTCATTTTTTTCTATTAAGAGTATTTTATATTATTAAATATTATTTAATAAATTATTTGTAAGAAATTTAATAAATGGCAAAAACTTTTTTTTCGGCTTAGATGTACCATTTATTATGGTTCCTTTTTATCGCAATGAAAAAAAAGTTTAAGTAAATTAGTTTTATAGTAAAGTTGACCAAAAAGTACAATAAAAGAATTTTAATTAAAAACGAATTAGAATTTAAAACCAATTGATTTAGATTTAAAATGCAAACTTTATTATATAGAACTTCAAAAGCTTAAGAAAATACTTTGAACTAAAATTAACAAGCCTAAAAGCTTTTATATTTTGTTTAAGATGTTAAATTCGGCTTAATTTGGTTAATACTGCAAAAATTATAGTAATTGATCTCTAAAACTTTACGAAAAGAATTTTGAGCAAAAAACGATAAGTCTAATTGCTTGTTGCCATATATATGTGCTGTTTCATAAATTATAGTAAATATAATATTAAAAATAATAATTTCTTTGTTATTGTATACTCAGCTACATTATTCAATTTGAAATATATATTTAATTAATTGAGTTTATATTAAAAATAGGATATATATGTAATTTTAATAAAAGGTAATTAAAGAAAAGCAGGTATAAAGGAGGGCAACTGGATACATGACTAAAAATTTCTGATCAGTTAGCTGCAAACTTATAGTAAAGATATTAGAAGCTGTGAAAGTAGACCACAGTATGGTAATAGGCAAGCTAAAAGTTAATATATATGGTTTTAGACCAGTGCTGTTCAATCCAAATTCTATAATTGGAAGAATAATAGCTAATATAACAATAGGTAGTAGGCAGTAGCCTAAAGTAGAGGCTACTCTTAATCCATCAATACTGGTGTTAGATAGCAAATTAATTAAGGCATAAATTCCTATCCAACCGACCATGGCAACTCCATAAATATATCCGAATTGAACTTTACCTCCCTAATTTTTTATTAATTATTAAGAATTTACAAAATTAATTACTATAACCATAGCGAAACCTAACAATAAACAGAAAATTAAAGGTCCAATCAAGTCGACATCGTTTAAAATGTGGTGGTCAATAGTTCTGAATGGATTTAATACTGTTATTGTCTTTTCTTTAACATGTGAAAAATTGATATCTAATTCTACAAAGTTCAAAAAAAAAAAATTAAAATATAACAAATAAAAAATTTTACCTTCCAGTAATGATGGCTCACCAGGTAATCCTCCCGAGCCAAAAGCTTGCAGCCAAGATACTTCTATTTCTGTTTCATAGGGCTGCGTGTAGGTATAGTTTTGTAAGTTGGGGTCATCATAATTGCTGCTGTAATAATTTAAGTTTTCAGTTGATTTGGCGTAATAGTTTTGATTTGGATCAACAGATTGATTTTGTCCTTGATCCTGAAAATTGTCAAATACTACTGAAGTTGCTGAATCGTAATAATTATTACCACTTTGTTGATTCATATCCATCGGTCCTTAATTTTTACTTGTTTGTTTTGGCTTTAAAAGTTAACGCTTCTAAAAATCTCCCAGGTTGAAAAATTCAATTGCTTTGGTACTTCCCAAGCTCATTTTACATTATTTGTGATACGTAGGTCATTTATCATTGGCTAATAATCTGAATTTAGAATTTTAACTTTTCAGGATCTTGTTCTACATTAATTTTTAACAAATTAGTAGCAACCTTAGCTAAAAATACCAAGCTTTTGAATTAGTTTGCTATGGGAAACAATTTTTAACCAAATTAAATTAAGGATATGTTTCTTAGATATACAATTTATATATTATTGTATTTTTAGAAATTATTTTTTATAAACCTTAATTTAATTTAGCTATTTTTTAGAACTTTTTATTTATTTTTATTTGAAAACTTTTACTACAATTTAATATAAATAAAATTAAATAAAAATATTGATATCATTTTTAACTTTACTTAACTTTTATTTAAAATGTAGTATAAAGTTAGTTTATTACATATTTTTATTAATTTTAAAAGCTAAATATAAAGGAAATACTAAATATATATACATTTAATTTAAATAAAATATTAATATTAAGAATTAAACTCAGTATATATATAATTAGCTGATAAAATTAGTTAAAAAATAAAAATACATAATTATTATATCTACTATAATAAATATAATATAATATATAATATATATAAAATAATATACTACTATATCTTTAGAAAAATTTATTAAAAATTATTAGTATTTTTTTAATAAAGGAAAAATACAACTTTTAAAACTAATAATTTTTTTTTTAAAATTAATACAAATTTAGTTTTAAAAATATGTAAAAATTTATACTAATAATATAAAAATTTAAAATTATAGTATATTAATTTTAATATACTAATATAAATATATATATAATTAAATAAAGTTTGAAATTTTAAAAATATTATACTTTAAAGTAGTAAAAATATGACATTAATAAAAGTATATTTTTTAACAAGTTATTTATAATTTTTTTAAATATATTATTATAAAAATTAATAAAGTAAATAAGTAAAAAAATTATAATACTTTATATAATAAAATACTATTTATTATTTTTATATAATAGCTTATATTTAATATAAATTAAAAATAACTTTAATACTAATATATATATAAATTTATTTAAATATATCTATTTTAAGTTTTCTAATAAAATCTATAAAAATTTTACTATATTTTTCCTATATATATAAAAGAAAAAAATATAAATAATTTATAAAATTGTATTATTTTAACAAAAAATAGTATTAATAGATCTAAGCTTAAAAAGGATATATATAGCTATAATAACTTACAACTAAATATGTGAATTTTACCTCATTAGAGTTATAAAAGCATAAGGCTTACAACTTAATATTTTATAATGTTTAGTTATAAAAATTATAGACTATTTTTAATAAGAGTATTAGACATTATTAAAATTTTGATTTTTTATTATTAATAAAGTACCCTTCAATTATAAAGATAATATATATGTACTATTTAAGCAATTATAATTTTAAATATATATATTCTAAATATTTTATAATAATAATAAACTTTTTATAGTATAATATATTACTAAAACTGTACAAAAATATATTAAAATATAAATTTGTTATAGTATCTAAAATTTTAATATAGTGTTCTTCTTATTGAGATGAGCAACTTTTATAATTAAAGAATTTTTTATTCTTTGATTTTAAGATATATCGATATATATTCAGAGTGAACCTGCAATAAAGTGGCAGATTTACATTAATTAGTAGCCTATTCCCTTTTTATTTTTTTTAAATACAAATAACTTTTGGTAAGCTTCACTTAAAATGTGATGATATGTCGCAGCATTGTGCTTTACAAATATATGTATGCACAATAAAATATATACTTTTTAATTTTTAGCCAATTCTATTTGTTTATTTTTTAATTTAGTTTTTAAAATATGAAATCAGTTACGAAAATAACTGATTACAAATTTATTTTGTTTACTAAAACATAATATTTAATAGAACCTGAAGAGCATTTTTCAGGTATATTTAAACAAAGCATAAGCATTTTTATTACAATAATTATTTATAAACAAAGCTATATATGTAAAGTGGATTATACTTAAAATATATAATGAATACACTTTTCTTTGTAATATAACTTTTTATTGGAGTTTATGCTCAAAAGGATCCTTGGAAATATTTTATAAAATCCTCCACATACCCATTTTTATATCTGAAAATTTTCATTTCTAAATTTCACAGTAATACTTGGAATGCTCTATCGCCTCACTACTTCTATCGAAATATATCCAACGGTTTATACGATACTATTACATCATGAAACCATACTGAAAATAAAATGTTATTAAATTCGCCAATTTGTATCCATGCTGTTTTATCAATATTTATCTTAGCATCCAAGTTGTATTTGTACAATTTTTGCACTGAAAATAGCTTATTACGATCGGCACTATTGACATACGCCATTATTGTACCGTCTGTAAACGAGGAGACTTTCAAGTACAAAGTAGGCATCTGAGGAACAACAACAACTGTTTATTCAGGAAGTGAAAAGATCCAATCGTAATTATAATCAGCTGACAAGAGATATCCAAGTCTGAGACCTTGACAAATAACAATTGGGCTAGTTAGACCGAACATTGTACATACTTTAGCCGTAAAGTCACTACACCCAGACAGTAACCAGTTAACAAAATTTTTAGAAATCCAACTAGTTTGACATTTGACAGATACTTCAAATTAACATAACCGTAGGCCTTCTCTTTGTCGGAAAACCCCATTATTCTGGATTTCATTTCACTAATTATGCTATCAATAATGTTCCAAACCTATTTAACATTGCCTCGTAAATCCCGATCAATAAAAAAAGCAAAGTTGATGTGGAGTACACACTCAGGTACATACTATGAACTGTATTATATTAAAAATCGTCAAAAGGATTTTAAAATCAGTGCTTGATAACGTAATTAATCTTCAGAATTTTAAATCTGATCATGTAAACTATATTGTTATGAAATAGGGCTATTAGTACACTCTTATGGTCTAGAATCCCATTAATGTAAGCAAATTTCTGTTAAACGCTTCGAACAAGAAGGGTATCAGCTTATCAAAGAAGTGTTTATAAAATTTGCAAAGACCATCTGGTCTTTGGGCTTTCTTTATTAGAAAATAATTGATTAAGTAACATAATCCTTCTCCAAAAAATATTAACAGAGCTTCTTTATCGACCTCAAAAATATATTCTGATGCAAGGAGTGGTGCACATTTAACAAAGATGCTATCGTCGGGCCTTTCTAGAAATGATTCACAATGACAATACTTTAAAACAGTAAGTTTTACTCTTGATTGCTTTTGTACCTTGAAGAAACAGTTATATTAACTTTAATATTGTTAATACAATGTGTATACAGTGTTTTTTGAGGCGACTCAATAAGTTTTTAGTAGGTTAATCACCTCCATTTCCTCATTTGACCTTGATGGTAGTACCTAAACTTGGAATCCTCATATTCTCGTATTTACTTAAATAGCTCGACGCTAACAACCACTAATTACATCAATATGATCATATAGTAGTCAACCGATTATACTCTAAGTACTTGATACGTATCTTGTATTTCTTTATTGTTGATATTTCTGCTTGCCTTCTGTTTGGAGTTGGAAAAGATTAGTACATTTTGACTAATTTCTTGGGCCTAAGGAAAAAGTTACGTAGTAGATTTAGACTAAAAACTATTATGCTTTTTGAAAATTCAAATTTTAAGCGCTACGCAATAACCATTTACTTTATTTTTTCTGATCTAAGATGTCAGACAATTTAAGCATCGATTGTAAGTACTTTATATATAGTAGTATTTTGTTAGATTTAGTTTTATCAGATGCACTAGTCGAATATTCTTCAAACTCAACTTACTAACCGAACAATTTAGTTCGAGCAAGCCAAGACCAAACTCAGATTATTAATTTTCAATCTCAATCTGATTTACTTTGGGGATCTCTAGAACCAATAGGTGCTCTAAGTAGGATTCCGCCCTTCTCTCTATCGAATACAAAAAGAAGTTATATTGTAGGACGAGATGTTGGTTGCGATTTGCAGTAAATTATTTTAAATTTATCGCAACTAACTTCATTTATAGTATCGATAACCCTAATTTAGCAAATCAACACTTCATCATTGATAAGGTATTATAATTTTTAAGAATAAATTTTAATTTATTTAGGCCTTAAACGAACAGGATGAGGAATTTATATCAGTAACCGATCTTAAATCGTAAATTAATTCTGAATTCATCTTTTATTAATTTTATTCAGATCCTGTCACACCTACCTTAATGGACATTTATTACCACCAGACGACCCTTTTAAGTTGAAATCAGGATCCGTAATTAGTGTTACGAATCCTTCTGATAATACCAACTATATTGGTAACTTTTATAACTCTAGTTTCTTTACTAACTATTCAGCTCAGCTTTTAGATTCCATTACTTTCAAACTGTATTATTGTTTAGCTTTAATTATAACTGACTTGAATATTTTAGGCACTTGAAAGAAAATATCGAGTAAGTAACCAATTTGCCCGGTAAATTTGCATAACATCTCCTTTTTAAAATGTACTAGTGGGCATTTTGGTAAAATATTTGATTGTGCTTCGCATGACGGTACTCGCACTAATTTGGCAGTAAAAAAAGTCCTTAAAACTAGTTTGAAATCTGATCCAAAAAAACTGATCTATCTTAGCCGTGAGCAGCATATATTAAAGGACATTGATCATGTATATAGTTTTAAGGAACTGTACTAAAATTTCCTAGCCTTACCTTATAAAGCTGATCGATACTGTGAACGACGATGATAGCGTAGGTTTTGTATTTCCCAAGTAAATGAATGTCAGTAAATCTAGTTTTTAACTCGTATAGGGCAAATAACAGAGATTTGTGGGACTACCTTAACGGAGGAAAAAAGCCTATTAGAGATGAAAGAGAACTCTCATCCATAGCTTACCAGCTTGTATCTGGCTTAAAAGTAAGCTTGTACTAGTTCTCTGCCAACATTTTACAATAGTATCTTCATGCGAAAAATATCATCCACCGAGATATCAAAGCAGAGGTATGCCTTATTTAGTACATTTTATAAACAGAATAATTAGAACGTACTGGTTTACAACATCAATCCACTCCACGTAGTGTTAACCGATTTTGGATTAGCCCGATACATTCCAAAGAATGGAAGATTAGTCTCTCGTGTTGGTAGTCCTTCCTATGGTATATGTATAATATCTTTTTAAACTAACTCTACTAGTTGCTCCAGAAATTTATAACTACAACGGTAATAATGAATACTCCGATAAGTGTGATATTTGGAGCATGGGAATGCTTTTTTACTTTTGTATTGTTGGAAAGCTACCCCTTAAAGGTATCCATTGCATAAATGTATTCATACTAACTTCTCTAGGTTTACCTAAGATCAGAAAAGAAAATATCCCCCCTCTCTTTGATAGGATTAGGTTCCTACGAAGGTCAGATTTTTGTAAGTTTATATTACTTATTTTAGCATTATCTAATATATGTTTTAGTTAAGGACATTATTAAGGCTTCTTTATCCCATGAAGCAAATAATCGTCCTTCAGCCAAGCAAATGTTGCACCATGCCTTTTTTGTAAGTCCATTTTTATATTTTATCTTTTGATATGTTAGGTATTAATTGAAACTTGTATTATTTAGAGTCGTTACTCAGATGATGTAGACAGATTCAATATTGCTATTAATAACCATACAGGTTGGGATGTAGCTAATGAACAGTAGCACTCTCTTATATTTATTTTATTTTACCTTTACATTAAATATGTGTAGCCTTATATTCTTTAATTACTGGTTATATTTATTGTTAAAATATTTATAGAATGTAATTAAAAATCAAATTTATACACAAACAGTTGCACTATTTATGAGTCTGAGGACTATATTCCTTAACCCAATAGAGATATAATAATATCTATTAATAAACTAAAAAATAAGTAATAGTGAAAATAAGTTAAAGAATATTTAATAATATATTAAATAAATTTAAAATGTAGTTAAGTTTAAAATTAAAGAAACTAAGCTTTATATAGTTATATAAACTTAGTAGGGTTTAATAAAACCTTTTATATAATTTTTTTTCTACTGTTTTAATAAAATACTTTTAAATTTTTTATTAGAAATTAGAAACTACTTATTTATTAATTATTATTATAAACCTTATACCATTACTATATTTAAGATTCTTGTAACTTATTTTAAGTATTTTGATATATATATACATAATTAGCTACTTTTTAAAACTAAATTATTTTAAAGTATTTAATAATTAAAAATATAGCTAATAAAATAATTCAAAATCTTATAATATAATATATACTTTAACTATTTTTTTCTTTAAAATACTTAATCTTTACTTAATTTATTAAATTTTATTTTTAATTTTAAAATGTAAGTATATATATGTTTCATTATACTTAATATATACTTTTTATAATAATATATACTTTTAAAAAATAATTACTATATTTTTATATATTATTTAAATTTTATATAATAAAAAAATAGTTTATAAAGTAAAATATATTAAGTTTTATATTAAGTATACTATAAGTTAAGTAAAAGTATATATTTTTTTTATAATTTTTAAAATAAACTATTATAACTATACAAGATATATAATAAAAATTAATATTAATTGCTAAAAAGAAATTATAAAAATTTTAAATAAAAAATATTTTACTTTTTAAAGCTTAATAAAAATTAAGATACTTTACTAAATATAATAGGCTAATATAATTATAAAGTTATTTTTGTATTTTTATAAGTTTTACTATATATATAATAAAAATAACTAAATTTATATTTAATAAATATAATATTTATTATAAATAATATAAGTTTAACTTTATTAAGTTTTATTATTAGCTTTTTAATTATACTATTTCTAAAATAGATTTAATTTATATATATATATTTTTATAAAAACTTTAAAAAAAATTATACCATTTTTACTTATAATTTTTTTACTTAATTTTTTACAAACCTATTTTAATTTTTTAATTTTTTATTAAAAACTACTTTTTACTTTATTTTTTATAAAAGCCTTCTTACTTTTACTATTTTTTATTAATATATATTTGTAACTTTTATTATTAAAAACTTTTTAATAAAAATATACTATTATATATTTTTAAAATAAACCAAATTTTTAACTAAAAATAATATTTAAAAGTATTTTAAATATTAAATTACTATAATTAATTTTTAATACTTTTAATTTTAATATAAAAAAATAATAGTTTATTTTTAAATTTAATAAAACTCTAGCTTTAATTAGTATATAATAAATCTATAAAATATTTAAAGGTATTATAAATAAACAAAAGCTTTAAATAAATAATAAGTAATATTAAACTATTAAATATTATTATTTTTTAAAATTATTATTTAATAATTTATTTTAGTTTATATATATCTATTTAATTAAAGATTAATAAATTTACTTTTTTTATAGATTTAGTATTTATTATAACTACTTTAAAATTTTTATTAAAGATTATATATACTATTAAAGCTAACTTTATATCAATTACTATTATAATATATAAAATTTTCATTATTTTAGCACTTAATAAATTTTAAATAATATTATTTTAAAATTAAAAATATATTAATATATATTAAAATAAGTTGATTTTTTATCACTATAGCTTAGTTTTATTTAAAATATACCTTTTTAAAATATTAATTATATTTAAATTTTAGTTTTATTACTATTACTATTTAAGAAAATATATATATATATAACTGTTAGCTTAATTACTAATCAATACTTAAATATATATTATTTAAAGCTAATGTATTAATTCTATATATAAGATTAAAAAAATTAAATAAAAAATTAAATAAAATTTATTTAAAATCTGACAAATATTTATATCTCTAATTTAAATAAGTTATATATTATAATTCCAATTCTAAACAATTTTAGTTATAACTTACAACTTTATAAAATTTTGAAGTTTAATTAACCTTTAGTAAAATTATTAAAAATAAACCTTATATAGTGTTTATATTATCATTATTAGTTTATATAATAATATTATATATAAAATATATATTCAATAATATCTATATACTCAATATTGAGTAGTTGATGTGTATATTATCCAAAAATACAAATGTCTGTCATCAGAAAGATAAAGTACTATACTAGGCAATGTTTAGCTAAAATAAGTAGTTAAAATTATAATAAATAAGTTTATAAGAGTAAATATACTTTGTGTATGGTAGCCATATTTATAATAGATAATATAATTGATAATATTACAAAATTGAAATATAGAATATAATAGTAAAATTTAAACATTCTTATTTTAAGTAAAACTTTAGCTAATTTAATAAAACGTTACATGAGATAGAAACAATTATATAGATTTGCTACATATATTGCCATTTTAATAAAAGATTGAGATAATATAATAAATGAAAATAAGAATTTTTTGTGAATGAATCATAATTGCCATCGTTTAACATTAATGCAATTAGTATTATAAAATCATTATATTGATATATCCTGTAGTTAAGATTAAACTTGATCTTAAAAATGAAATTAGTGATCTAAGCCATTCCTATTAAGAATATTCGGGTTCTTAAAATTTACTTTGCAAGTTTACTAAAAATTCAAAAGAAAACCTTTTTATAGACATATTTTATTAAAATGTAGTGTAAAAATTAGTATTAATGGACTGCTGGTAGAGCAGTCATCTCCTTGTTATTACCAGGTTTGACACCGGGTCTCCTTAATGGGATATGTTTTAAGAAAGCACCTGAGATGAGAGATATAGCGATGAAAGCAATACCGACTAAGAAGATATATTTAATAGCTTCGACGTAACCATCTTGAACTATACGCATAAGAGTAGTATCTATAGAGCCGTTACCAGTGTTGAGATGCCTAGTAATTTCAGCAACGTTAGTATCGGCAGGTAAGTTAGCAGTGAGGTAAGCAAGAAGTTTGTTCTGGAACACGGTACCCAGTACGGCTAAACCTATAACACCACCCATAGACTGGGAAAACGATACTAATGAAGTTGCTACTGCAATATCCTTCATTTCAACAGCTGCTTGAGTAGCTATGGTGTTAGTCTGGATACATAGACCGATACCTAAACCTAGAAGCAAAGAAAATATGATCTCTTCAGGTCGTGAGATATCAGGACGCATCAAGGTACCAAACAAAGTGGTACCGATCAGAGCAATGGTAGTACCTGACCAAGTTAAAGGTCTGTAAATCCCGACTTTTGACATAAATATACCAGAACCCATCGAACATACTACTACTCCCAATAGTAAAGGTAAAAGTTCTAAACCGGCCATAATTGCAGTGCGTTGATGAACAATCTGATAGTAGATCGGTAGGTAGATTACAGCAGAGAAGAATACAGCACCGTTGAAGAAAGCTGTCAAGTTAGCTGAGATAACATTACGAGTTAAAATGTGAGGTGGAAGGATAGGCTCTCTAGCTACCTTCATCTCTACCACAACGAACCCGATCAAACATAATATACCGACAATTAAAGTTGCTATTACAGCGGCTGAATCCCAAGGATAATCTTTACCACCCCAGTTCAAAGCTAATACAAACAATGTAATGAACATTACTAGAGTTATAGTACCTAAGTAATCGATACGTTTCAGCTTCTCGGAAAACTTTTCGGTACTGGAAGGTAGTCTCAAAAAGAAGAAAATAACTGCAATAGCTACTAAACAGATCGGAATGTTAATGTAAAAAGCCCACCGCCAAGAAACTTCTTGAGTTAATACACCACCTAACAAAGGACCTACAACTGAAGCTACCGCGAAGTTAGCACCAACCATACCCATGTACATACCACGCTTTTCTAATGGTACAATATCCGAAATAATGATAACCGATAATGAAATTAAACCACCACCACCTATACCCGCTATGGCTCGGAATACAATCAACATTATTATGTTCTGACTTGCTCCGCATACAACCGAACCTACTAAAAATATACTGAGGGCAAACAACATAGTAACTTTTCTACCAAATATATCGGAGAATTTACCATACAAAGGTTGTAAAGCGGTAGATGTTAAAAGGTAACTTGATGCAACCCAAGTCACCTCATCCAATGCGTTCAATTCAGAAGTAATAGTAGTTAAAGCAGTCGATATGATGGTGTTGTCTAAAGCTGCTACGAATATAGAAAGTACTAAACCAACTAAAATTAAGATGAACTTCGTTCCAGTAACTTCATGTTTAGTTTCACCACGTTCCAAATTTGGTCGTACTTGCTCTTTATTTTCGTTCATTATAACTTTGCTCTCAATATCATGAGCTTGAAACTCTTCTTGATGGGTGGTACTCATATTTAGTACTACTATTGTTATTTTTTAAGTTTAATATTTTTAAAATTTAAGCAACGTCTGTTACTCGTTAATTTATACCTTCTTGAATCGGAATTAAAAAAAAATAGTAGTGTAGATTTGTTCGGATTTTCTCTAAATTGATCTGGTTTAAATTAACTTTTATCCTTATATAGGTTACTTTTAAAAAGCGTCGGTACGGATCGAAATAAAATTTTAGGATAGAACTAGACCAAAATTACTAGTGACCAATCACCACCTTTATAAAAGTATTTTTATTGGATCTAATTCTTTCAATTTAATTATAATCATAGCTACGTATCTTTCTTGTCAAAACGCGACAATTATATTGAGCTGGCTGCATTATACTCTAATCTCCGACTTAATCAACATAAAAAGGGTTTTGTTTAATTTAGTCTTTTTTTGATTTTGAGGGGTAAAAGTTGCAACAAAAATCTAAAAGCCGATAGTTTTCTGATAATAGTTTCCTTTTCGATTTCTAATATGCAATAGACTAGAATAACTTAATCGGCTTTATTAAGCTAATTAACTTCATTAAACCTTTTTTTTTATATACTTTTTTGTGGAGAGGTTAGTTAACATCTTTCTTGAATAAACCCTGAGAATTTTATAGAAGTTTTCGGGATTTAGTTTGATCACTGTTTAGTCCGATATCCAAGTTTAAATTTAGTTATAGATTTGTGGACAAACAGTTGTATCTGTCATTTTATATTCAAAGCTATTTTGGTAAGGTTTTGAAGGTTTAAATTTGAATATTTGCAGTTTATATCTAAATCCATCAGTTTTAAATTACGAATTTGCTTTTAATTAAAATTAGCTTTATGTATTTTTTTAGTTGATTTTATTTACAACAGCACTAAGTTCTATCGTCTTTCTACATTTTCAAGGTAATGGTTGATTAATTTTGATTGAACTTGGTGATCGGTACTCCCATATATTTCAAGCCTTATAATTTTGTTTAGTTCGTCAACTACAGTCAGTAAAACTTTTTATAAGGGGTGTATCGGATATTCAATTGAAATTTTATGATTTAAAGTGGAAAAGTTATTTATCTGATCGAAGGACCTGTAATCCAACTTTTATAAGATTGTAAGCGTATTTTTGATGAAGGGAACGTCGGTAAATTTACACTTACCATTTTAAAATTAAACGCTTAGTTTTAAATATAAGAAAGTTATTTAAATCAATAAATTTTACTGAAACTCCAAAATCGCTCAGTTTATAACTTGATAATGATTGAAAGAGGATTATTTGTAGACTTTAAAAAGGAATAACGAGCCTAATTAGATAACTTTAATCCGATATAACTAAAAGATTTCCATTTCTGTAAATTATACCAACATATCAACTACTTAAATACCATTTCGTTTTAATCCTACATCCATTTTAAACCTAAATTTATTATTAAAATCTATATATTTTATATAATATTTTAAAATTGAGCATTTAAATCGAAATTGTAAATTTTAAGTTAAATGGGATTCCATCAAAGGCTTAGAAAATTTAATTTCAACGTTGTAACCTGTACTGTTCTTGGTTTTAGGTACAACCATCTTCTAAAACAACGCTATGCAAGTTTGATTATATTGTTTACATATCTAAAAATGTACATTTTATTACTTAAATAGTTAGACTTCTCTTATAAAAAGTATAGCATTATAAATCAAAAGGTTCATCAGATAGATGTACTAATTTAGTTCTTTAAAGGTACTAAATTTCTAAATATTATTGACTATCTGATAAAAATATTGTTTTCTTTTCTGCTATTTCGAATAGATAAAAAAATATCCTAGCTTTATATAATTAAATTTTTTAAATAAATAATTATTTAGTATACAATAAGCAATAGAACAGTTAGGCTGTTATAAATATTAAATATAGTACATAAATCAATAACTTTAAAAAAATTTAATATTTAAAAACTAAATATTTTAAAAAACTAACTAATATAAGCAAATTTTAAATAGAAAATTATTATATATATATTTTTAGAAATATTATAAAAATATAGAAAATAATAAGTATACTATGAATAGTATTAACTTTACTTAATAATCTTATCTTTTATACTTCTATCTATAAATTTTAAAAGCTTGACAGTTAATTATTGTAAATATGGATATAGTTAGCTAAATAGTAATACCTTTACTACTTTTTTTAATAGATTTAATTTAGAATTCATTTTTAAAAAACTATATTAAAAATAAAGTTTTTTTATTACTTTTTTTTTAATAGTTTGTTAATTTTTTAAATCTTTTCTAAATATCTTATTTTATTTATTTTTAAAGTTATTAGTAAAGTTATTAGCTATTTTTGCTATATATTTAGTATTTTCTACTTAATAATCTATTTTATATTTCTGTATTTATCTAACTATTTTAATTAGTTAAATTAATAACTTTACTAATAATTATAATATAATATTATTTACCTTATAATTTAATTAAAAGTTAGCTTAAAAGTATTTTTTAAAAACTATTTTATTAATTAGAATTTATATATTTTTATATTTAAAAAATAACTTTATAATAGCAATTTTTTTATTATCTTTTCTATATTTTTATATAATAAATATAGTTTTTAATTTATATATATATAATTTTTAAATTATAATACCTATTTTAATTTTTTACCATTTTAATTAATAGTTATATTTTTAAATTTAATAAAATATATTAACTTTTAACTAATAATTTACTTAAAACCTTACTAATGTTTATTTTAGTTTTTTATTATTAATTTAATTTTCTTATATTTTAATAGTAAAATTTTTATTTATTTTATTTTTTCTAAAATAAATAGTTAATTTATAAAATTTATTTATTATATTTAAATTTTTTTCTAGTTAATATTTTTAAATAAGTTAATTAAATAAAATTTTATTACTTTAATAATAGCTTTAATAAACATTTTTATTATCTTTAATAATTTAATTTTTTAAATTATTTTTTAGTAATTAGTATAAAATCTTAAATAATTTATATTATTTAATTAAAATATTATTTTATAAACTTTTTTTACAATATATAAAAGATTTTTTAAATACTTTATAATAACTAACTTTAACTAAATTTTAATTTTATTATACCCTTTATTATTATTACTACTATAAAAGTTATTTTAGCTTTTTAAATAATAATAATTATTATAGTAAATTAAATAACTTATAATATTTTAATTTTAGTAAAAATAGCTATTTAAAGCTATTATTCTTATTATTAAATTTAGTTAATTTTATAATAATTTAATCATTTTTAGTTATTTATTTTAGATTTATTTAAATTTTTTTAGTTTTAATTTTAAAGTTTACTTTTTTTAAATTTTATTTTATACTATCTTAAAATTAATTTATAAATTTTAAATTATAATAGCTAGTTTATATAGTTTTATTTTTTAGTATATTTACTATTATATATATATATATATATTAAATATTTAAATTATTATATATATAATTTACAGCTTATAAAAGTAGTTAATTTTAAAATAAAAATATATATTAAGATTTTACTAAGTAGCTATTTAAAAGGCAGTAACTTAGTTAATTAAAACTCAAATAAATGACAAATACCTTAAATACTTTTATAAGGTCTAGTTAAAATAGATAAGTATTATAGTAATTGATAAGCTTATTTTGAAGGTGGCATAAAGATTTTACTATTTAGTCTAGTTAAAGCCAAGTGTCTTAGCTTGATTATACTTTAAGATTTCAAAAATATCAATATAGTAATATAAAAATAAGATATATAAAAGTTTTTATTTAAAGCAAAAAAAGAGTACTTTCATAGCATATTTATTTAATTGCTTATAAAGAAGTCAAGTAGGCTATATAGAATAGAAGTAATTATTGTCTCTAAAGCAAGTTAAGTAGTTGATAAATCATTCTAAAAGATAATACTTATCACATTGATAACTCAGCAACAGTATTATTGAAAAGTTTTAATTAAATATTTATTTTAATAGCAAGTCAATATTATTAAATATTCTGATAATTTAACTTCTAATAAGAGAGACATTATTTTAACTTAGTTTTATATCAATTATAAGAAGGATAATATCAATATGTAATTAAAGCAATAAGTACTCAAGTCTAATATACTAACTAAAGTATCATATATCAGCTTAAGTTATAATATATTCAGATTATATTAAAATATATATAAATAGCTTACTTTTTTAATTTAATTTTTAAAATAAAAAGGTTCAGTATTTAATAGCTTTTATTAATTTTAATATTTTATACTAAAAATATTATTATTACTTTTTTTTACTATATTTTTACTATTTTTTATTATTATTAAATTTAATTAAAATATATTATAATTATTTTTTATTTTAAATTTTGATAATTTTTATAACTTTTATAAACTAGAATAATAATTTATACTTAAGTAATTTTTTTATTAAATTGAGTTTATATTTTATATTTTTTATTAAGTTTAAATTTTTAAGTTTTAGTTTTTTTTAATATTATAGACTTTTTAGTATAAAAGTAAATTAAAAGTTATTAATTAATTATATTATTTTTTAGTTTTTTTT
>JAWQFY010000822.1:0-19856 GCA_037055185.1 Capillidium rhysosporum
GATTATATCAAGTTTTTAAAATTTTATTAAGCTTTTTATATAGGAATCAGCTATTTTCAAAAGTAGCCAATTGCCTATTTATTATACTTATTATATAAGTATAATATAGGCTATAATATTTTATTTTTTAAATAATTATAAAATAAAAGTTTTTAGTATATAAATATAATAATACTATATTAATATTTTATTAAAATTTGATATACATTTATAATGCTATTATAGTAATATATTTAAAAAAATTATAAATAACTAAAAAAATATATAAATTTAAAATTATTTATATATTTTATTTAAATATATTTTAATATATAAAAATTTAAAGATATATAGAAAATTTAAAAATAGCTAGCTATTTTATTGCTATTTTATCTTTTAAAAAATTTAATAATAAATAGCTTTTAGTAAAATATACTAAATATTATCAACTTTATAATATATAAAAATTATTTATTTTTATTTAGCTAATTTTATTAGCTTAGTTTTAATTTTAATTTTTTAAAATAATTAATTGCTTATTTAATTAAAATTTTAATTTAAATAACTATACTAAATTTTATAAATGCTTATTTAGTATACTTATAAATAAATATTCTTAAATTTTTTATTTAATATTTTGCTTTTTAATTCTAAAAATTAAATTTAAAAATAAAGATAAGTATTAAAAGTTTAAATAAAATAAAGTTTATTTTAAATTAAATATCTATATATTTAAATTTTTTTTATATAATATTAGTTAATTATATAATAAAATTTATAAATTATTTATATTATATATAAAATATTAAATGCTAGTAATAGTTTATTCAAATAATAAATCATTATTTATTTTAGATTTTATAATTTATTTATTATAAATTTAGATTTAAAATAAAAAATAAATTTTATTTAAAGTAAAAGTAATTTTTGCAATATATGCTAAATTATAAATAATATAAAATAATCACTTTTTTATTTTAGTAATAAGTATAACAAAAAATATGTTTTTAATTTTTAGTTAGTTTTATTAACTTAATTTTTTTTTACATTTTAAATTTTGAGTTAGCTATTTTTATATATAGCTAATTGCATATTTAGTATAATTATAAATGTTTAAATATAGTATTTAAAAGAATCTATTTATATATTAAAACTATTATAAAAATTAAAGTATAAGTTAAATAGGCCATAGATTATTAAATTTATAAATTCTCAAATCTACAAAATACAGTTTTTAATATAGGTAATAAAAATGATTTATTTTTCTTAAATAGTTAGAGATATATAAATTAGTTATAACATTATATTCTTACATTTTCTTATTTACTGGCAAATATTTCTTATTGTGACACAGTTGTCTATTTTTAATTAAGCATTTAAATCTGGTAAAACTAGGCTGTAGTGTTATTGAACATAGACAAGCATTAGCTATCTTTACTCCTACCTATTTCTTTCCTTAAATTATAAGTAAATGTTTTGCTAAATGCTCTGCATCCAGAGTTTAAAAAAATTAGATAACTAAATCTAAATTTATATTTTGCTATATAAATAAAAAGAAAACTAAGAAATATAATTAATTAATGTATACAAATAAGTTGGATTTCAACATATGTGTTATTTATTTATAGTTAGAATATTAAAATAGGTAGAATATTAGAAAATTGACATTACTTTAAAATAAAGTAAATTCAAAATATGATATATAATTTCCAATACTTGTAAATATATTTCCTATATAACCTTTAACCAAATCAATCTCATTTATAATATTATTTAACATAGTATCAAAAATTTACTAAATTCTAATCATAAATAGAAAATTTAATATTATTGGAAAAGTTAAGTAAAGTTGATTTTTTTATTGATCAAAATTTATACAAAGGAGGAAAGCTATTCATCAATTTAACGATATAGCTTCACAAATAAAACAAATCTATAAATTAAAGCTAGTAGCAACAAAACTGATCTACGTTAAATCTTAGTACTATTAAACATAGACAAAGCGTCATCAAGCATCAGTTGTTCTTTTTCGTACCTTTCCGATTCAACTATCTGTTTCTCTTTCCGTTGCTTAATAAAGCTATATTAGAACATATAAAATGTAAATTAGTTACCTGAACTTTAATAGCTTTTAAATTTTTGGCTTCTTTTTCATTCGAAATTAGTTCATTTTTGTTTTCAAAATTTAGGATCTGAATATCGGTCATGTTGATACTATCTACCAAATTATCGTTTGATATCTTCAACTTCTTTGAACTGATGCTCTTATTCTTCTTAGCGTATGGTTTGTTAGAACTTTTGCCTTTGTTTTGGACTTTGCTTTTCGATTTCATAATTTTTAGAGAAAGGTTCATTTTTGAGACCCACTAATTCTTATTAAGCTTTACCAGAATTTATGAAAAAACCTTAGTTACCCTACAGTGTATATCACTTCTAATACTTTGAGTAAATACACTTCATATATAGGCATTAGATAAAAAAATTAAGCCAACATATCTATTAAAAGTCTTTTATACGTGAAATGAGCAATATTTTTATTTAAAATGAGGAAGGTTTTTAAACTTTAAAATATTTCTATAATTTACATTTTTCAAGTTAAAAAGTTGCTGAAATTATACAGATTCTCGTACCATCGAACTACACTTAATTTATAAAGGGATTTATCAAGCTTCATATTCTTAAATTGGCTATTAATCATCCTATTTTTTTAAAATTTAGTCTTATGCACAGCAGGTATTAAAGCAATATGTTTACTATAAATTAGAGTTTTAGAAGCATCTCAATACTATATTAAAATTTCATTTCCAATATATGAGTCAGTAATACAATATCGAATGTCTAAACCTTAATACATTATTAAAAGGAGGAATTTTGAAAATTAAAAATATAGGTAATTAGTATAGTAGATAATTAAGATAAATAAGGTATACTGTTAATACAAACTTAGAATTATGTTTAAATTAATAAAACTTAAACTAAAAACAACCAAAGTTTTATTATGAGCTGTAGTAGGTGAATTCTTCGAAAGAGCTTTCTGAACTATTGGCATCCCGAAGTTGTTCAGTTGCATTAGCTCTGTTAGCAGAATTTGGTTCTTGTAAGTTAACTAGGTTATCAACATTGACGACATCGATAATCTCGTCATTTTGAGTTGACTTATGAACAGTAGAGTCGAAAGGTAAATTCGAAGCTGGATTTGAGAATTCTGTTAAATCTAGTATGAAAATTAGTAAATTAGCAAATAAAAAAACGTACATTCTTGTGTATCTGATTTTTGGGCTGATTTTTGTGAATTTGCGGGAACAGTGTCTTGGGTGTGGCTAAATAAAAAGTTAGCAAAAAAAAGATGATCCATAATTGATAACCTTTTATTAAATAAGGCTGGGTTTTCATTCTGAAAAGCGATAATGGAATCAATGATAATTTGTCCATATTTTTCAACTGTATTTTCAGTGATTTCTTTAATAACTGATAAACGAGCTAAGGTAGTAGGTTGGTAGGTGGCAATATATAAGGCAACTGTGTTGGTAAATACATTCCTAGAAATCAAACCGAATTTTTCCCTAACTAATCTAGTTCTTAGGTTCAACAAGGAATTGTAACTTTTTGCAATAGTATCCTCATCTAATTTAGTGGATATATTACTCTTTTGAGTAGCTTGGCTAGTTTGAGTCGATCCTACTGGATTAAAAAGTCGTTTGGTGGCTTGAATAGGTTTTAAAACACTATTCTCCAACCTTATTTGAGTTGCATTTGTGTCTAATTCTGGACCAACGTTTTCTTTCGAATATGATGTGCTTAATTTATTGTTCTTAGTTAAATTGGGAGCTTGTGGCTGTAATTTTGAAAACAGATTTGCGAACTGTTGGGTCGTACCAGTACTTGAACGATCATTAATTTCAATTGTCTAAAAATTAATAGAGGTTGGAGAGATCTAATTACCTCGAATTGAATTTCGATCTTAATTTTAGATCTAAATAAATCATCACTGCGGTTACCTAACTTAAAAAATGCTAAATAAAAAATATTTTTATACGCTTACTATAACATAACTAGCACGGTAGCCTTTAGAGTTAAGTAATGAAACCTGCTCTAAAATGTTCAATGAAAGCATCTGTTGTAAAGCGCACTCTAATGAATTTTTATCTATATGAGAGGCATAACCGTGCTCAGGTAGTAATGTAAACCCACGTTTTTCCATAGTTTTCGCTCTCGATCCTTTTAAGATATCATGAATTTGAAGCAAGGTGATACCTTTTTCACTTTGGCTACTAGCTATCGAAAGAGCTGCTCTACAAATATCGGTAACGTCTTTCATCACAAATCGATTCGAATATTGAGTAGAGGTTGAGTTGTTGATACAGTTGTCGCAAGTTTGGTTACAATCCTTATGATCAATAATCTCGTCAAAGTATTTCAAGATATGCTTCCGGCGGCAATCGGCCCTGTTAGTACAATACTCTATAACGCGGTTTATGTTCTCTTTTAAACGTCGTTTCTGGTCAAAGTCTCCATCACTCATCTCAATCAAAAAATCGTAGGTTTTTTTATCGGCATAGCTGTAAAGGAGAATGCAAGTGGAAGGTGCGCCATCCCGCCCAGCTCTACCGGTCTCTTGGTAGTAAGCTTCCAATGAACCTGGGAAGGTGTAATGTATAACGTAACGGACGTCAGGTTTATCAATACCCATTCCAAATGCTACAGTAGCTATGATAATCTTAACCCGATTATCTAAAAACCTCCTTTGTGTCTCAATTCTTTCGTATTTATTCATCCCGGCATGGTAAGGAGCAGTAGCCAAGTTATAGTTTTCATTTAAAATTTCACTTAATTCCATACAAGCCTTTTTAGTAGAGGCGTAGATAATCCCGCTTGATTTTGAGAACTGGGTGCTGATGATGTTGTAAATGGTATCGATTGCTTCTGATCTAGTGCCTTTTGGTCGTACTTCATAAAACAAATTAGACCTGTTGAAGCTTTGAGAAAGTATAGAGCAGCCATCGATATTTAGGTTAGATTGGACGTCTTTAATAACTTTGTTGTTTGCGGAAGCGGTTAGTGCAATAACCGGTATATCAGGGTAAGAATCCTTTAGACTACCCAGCTCTTTATAATCGGGTCTAAAGTCGTGACCCCATTGGCTCACGCAATGTGCTTCATCAATGACAAACCTTGCTAACCTATCTCGCTTATAAAGCCCATCTAAAATATGCTTAATTGCGGAATTCCGATTTAACATTTCAGGGGTGACATAGACAAGTTTTAAAGTGGGTTCATCTTTGCTAAGATCGCTAATAAAATAGTTTTTTTCTGCTGCAAGGCTTTGGGAATTAAATGAGAGAACAGGGATTCTTAGTGAAGTAAGCTTATCAACCTGATCAGAAACAAGAGAAAGTAAAGGTGACACTACGAAAGTCACACCTTTCGTTCTCCCACTTTCTATGATCGCCGGTAACTGGTAACATAGACTCTTACCTCCTCCTGTGGGCATTAAAACAAAGACATCATAGGCTAAAAGAGTAATATTTATCGCTTCTAGTTGATTAAATCGAAACGAAGTAAGATGAAAAGCAGTTTTCAAAGCTAGTCGAACATCATCAGACCATTCATAATTTTCATTACTATATTCGCATTCTTTTTCTACTTTTAATAATTTTCTAGTATAATTCCATTCTTGCCTTTCATTCACAAACCCATCTTCCACTTTTGAAATTAAATCTTCGCTCACTTTAAGATTGGGAACTTCTCTTTTGTTAATAAAAGGATTAACTCTTTCTTCGCTTCTTTGGTAATCCTTTGAAAATTTAAAAAATATGTACATTTTAGAGCTACCTGTATAGATCTCTTCAATAGAGGATTTGTTGAAAACTCATTGGAATGCTTAACAGGTTTGGCTTCTGCGGTATTGTAAGTCAATGAATATTTTATGCTATTTGAAATCTAAAAACATATGAGCTATAAAGTAGAATTACGAATACCTTAGAGCTTTTTTTACTAAAAAATTAGCAAAAGCTACGAAATTGTATTTACTTGTTGATATCATCTGAATCAGGGTATAAAATATTTTGGTAACTACTATCTTGTGCTTGCAAAGGGCTTTGTTCGTAGCTAGGAGTTGATGTTATACCATTTTCCGGAATGCTGTTTAGCCAGATGTCGATCCTTTCTTTGTTTAACAGGTTTTTATCCATTTTAGTTGTATAGGTAAAAAAAGTTTGGGAATTTATGTTTAATTTTTGCTGTAAGTAAAATTATCAATGTTTGTATGACTTTCGAAAAAAAATTCAGTGTTTATAATTGGCAAACCAAGAAAAAGTAAAAACAGAGACCACCTTAGGAGAAAATGTACATAATCTTGACATAAACCGAGGACAGTCTAGTAATTATTGAGTGAAATAACACATACTAGGGACTGATAGTGGAGAAAAATAATAGATATATAGTATTAACACTTGGAGTACTTTCAGTTAAACAGGCTTGAGAGAGGATAGAAGTTCATGTTTATTTGGTATATATATTTCCTAGATTGCCTCTTGATAAATTAATTTGCTAAAGCTAAAAAAAATTTAAAGTACAATTAGTTATTAAAGTAATAAAAAACTATAGTGAATATGTTAAAGTAAATAATATTTTAAATTTAAGTTATATTAATAATATAATATATTTATATTTACTTAATTTTATAAGTAAATGTAAAATATGTAAGTTTATGTATTGCAATGACTTAATAATATCTGCAGGATGATTTTTTAGTACTTTTAGTTTCAAATATCCTTTTTTAACTAGCTTTAAAACTACCTACAATTGTTACTATATTATATTTTACTGAAAATATTTTTTTCTTCAAAATTTTTAATACCTTTTTCTAAAAATAATAAAATATATTTAATATAATAGTGAATTTACTTTTTGCATATATGTAAATTCATGTTTAGTTCACATTTTATAAAATAAGAGTGAATAAGCTTTAAATTAAAAAAGTATTAAAAAAATTTAATATCTAAGTAGCTTTTATAAAAAGTAAAGTAGTAGTTTTATGTTTATTAAAAAATAAAATATAAGAAATATAAAGTATTACTTAGATTTAGTCTTCTTTAATATATTAGAATATATATATATATTTAAATTAAAATTTACTTTACTTAAGATAAAAATGTATTATTTAAAATAAATTATTTATAGAAGTAAATATAAAACTTAAAACTAGATAAACTATATATTAATAAAAAAATTGAAAAATTAAAAAAAATAGCTATACTTTTAAAATTAAATAAAAAGTAGCTAATTAGTAGTAAAAAAAGTTTAAACTAGTAGCTAAAAAAGATGTTTAAAATTAAAACTATTAAAAGATTTAATTTATAAAAATTATAAGACTAAATATATTAAAATCTAGTAAATAAAAAAAAAGTTAAGTTTTTTATTAAGTTTGATACTTTGATAGTTAGTTTAAAATAATGTAAATAATTTGAAATATATATATATATATTTTAAATTAAAACTTAAATAAAAAATACTTTTTTAAATTAAAATATGAAAAATAATATTAACTTTTAAAAATACTAATAAGTAATATTTTTTATTTAATATATAAATTAAAATATAAATTAAAAAATAAATAATAGTAATAAAATAGTTTTTTTAAAGCTAAAAAGTTATCTTTTTAGCTACTTATAAAAATATTTATTTATATAAAAAAAATGCTAAAATAAAAATATATTATTTTGCTAAAACTTAAACTAATTTATAAAATTAAATAATTTTACTACTATTAAAAAAAGTAAAATTATTTATAAATATTAAAAATATTTAAGCTATTTTTTTAATATAAATATTGAAAATATTTTTTAACTAATTTTAAATATATAAAAAACTAAATAGTATATATTGCTATAAAAGTAAAATTATTATAATATAATTAAATAAATAAAGCTACTATATTAAAATAAAAAACTTTTAAAAATTAAAATAAATATAAATAGAAAAAACTAAAAAGTAATATAGTTATTATATTGAATAAAATGTAGTATAATTAGTTACTTATAATAATAAAAAACTTTATTTTAATAATTTTTTAAAACTTTTTAAATAATTATTAAAATAATTCTAAAATAAATAATTAAAAAATTTATATATATACTAAAATTATATAAATTATAATAAAATAAATTATTTTTTTTGTATATAGCCTAAATAATTTTAATATACTAATATTTTAATAAAGATTTATAATGAAAAAATGTAAAAAAATTAAAAAATTAATTATATTTAATAAAAAATCTAGTTTATAAAAGAAATACTAAATACTCTTTATAATAAATTATACTAAAAAAGCTTATTTATTACTATAATAATAATTTTTTAGCATTAATATTATATAAAAATATTACAATACTTAAATTTCTAGTTAAAACTTTTGAAAAATAGCTTTAATAGTATAAAAATAAAAATAAAAATAAAAATAAATTAATTTTAATATTATTTATTATATAGTAGTAAAATAAAATATATTATACTTTTATTTTTTATAAAGTATAATATATTTTATTTAAAGTAACTGTATAAAATATTTAGCTTAAATTAATAAAAAATTTATCTATAAAAGCTAAAACTTTAAAGTAAAGACTATAAATAAACTAAAATTTTAAAAGCTAGTAGTAAATTTTAAAATAAATAAGTTAATTATAAAGTTGAATAATAATAATATTAAAAAATAACTTTGCTAAATACTAAATTAAATAATAATAAAATCTAAAAAGCTAGTAAATAAAATATATTATACTTTTATAAAAAATAAAAACTAAGTAATAAAAAGTAAAAATTAAAAAAAATTTATAAGCTTATAAAATAAATAATTAAAAAAATTATTATAAGCTTTTTCTTAGCTATAAAAAATAGCTTATTTAAAGTTAACTCTTAATTATAAATTATAGTAGTATTTATTATACTTAAAAATTATTAAAAATAATTTTATTTTAAATAAATTTAAAATAATAATAAAATAAAATAGCTTTAGCTACTAAATTAAATATAAGTTTAAAATTTTTAATAAAAATATTTTATTTATATTATTTAGTAAATATATTTAATACTTATAATTAGTTTAAAAATATTTTTTACATAAAAAATAAATATTTAAAAAAAGTTAGTAAATATACTTATTTTATATATAAATAATTAAACTTATAAGTTAAAAATAAAATAAATTTTTTTAAGCTATTTAATAAAAAAGTATAAAATGCTATTAAGCTTTAGATTATAAAAAAATTATTTAGTTTTTCTAAATTTATTAGCAGCTATAATTAAAGTAAAGTAATTATTAATTATTTTAGTAAATATAGTTAGAAATTTAATATTAGAAATAAAATAGCTAATAAAATAAAAGTATTAGGTAGTAAAATAGCTAAATAATAATAAAAATATAAGTAAATATTCTTAAAAGCTAAATAGCTTAGTTAATAAATAGAGTAAAGTAAATAAATATAAGCTTATTAATAATATTTAGTAAATAAAATAATAATATACCTATTTAATATTATATTAGATAATAAATTTTAAAAAAAGTAAAAGTTTTATTTAAGTAGTAAATAAAATAATTTATATAAAATTAAGTATTAATTATTAAATAAATAAATATATTTAAGATATTTATATTAAAAAAATAATAAAGTAATAAAGCTAGTAAAACTAGTAATATTAAACTAAAAAAAAAGATAAAAGATATATAATAACTAAAAAAGCTTTTTTAAAAAAAATAAGTAAATAAAAATATTATAATTAAGAAAAAATAAATAAAATAAGTAAATAAAAACAAATAAATTTTAATAAATAAAAGGTAATATATATATAAAAATAGAATTAAAAAAATATATTTTATTTAAATTTTATTATTTTTAATAATAATAAAATAAGTTAAATATAATTTTATATTTTGTATTTTATAGATGCTTTTATTTTTAATAATTTAGTTAAAATATATAAATAAATAAATAAGAGAAAAAAATAAAAAAAGTAAAAAGTATATTAAATAAAAATATATATTAATATAAAATTTTACTTTAGTATTAATTTTTTATATATTTTTAAAGTTTATAACTTTAATTATAAAGAAAAATTATAAAATATATACTTAATTTAAAATTTAATTTTATAATTTTATTATAATATCTAGTTTTTAATATAATATTAATAGTAAACTTTATATTATAAAGTATAAAGTAATATAGTACTAAAATAGCTATAAATATAAGAATTTATATAAGAAATTAAAAATATAGTAATAGAGTAAGTTTAGTTTTATTATTTACTATAGTGGTAACAAATATAATAATTTAATAAGTAATAAAAACAAGTAAAATTAGTAGCAGCTTAGTAAAAAAATTAATAAAATCTTATATATAATTGAAATTATAAAAGATAAAAACTATAAAAATTATAAATTAGCTAGTAGTACTAAAATAACTAAATTTAATATATAGCATTTGCAGTATAAAGTAAGAGTATTTGCAATTTTAAATAGCTTTAACTTTTTCAAAAAAAATAAACAAATAAAATATATAAAAACATCTTATTATTTAAATAATAATAATAAATTTATAAGTATTTCTAAATATTTTAAAAGTAATTTATTAAAAATTTGGATAGTTAATTATTAAGATTTATAATATATTTAAATTGTAAAGTTATTTTATTAATAGTGCTAGCAGCTATATTAAATTTGTTTAAAGATAATAAGTTTAATAAGTTTTTAAATAAGAATTTTAAAATAAAAAATACTTTTTTATTTATAATTTTGATTAAGTTGTTAAAATTTATTATATAAAGTTATTAAAATAAATTTATATAATTTTATTATATAAAATTTTAAAAAAAGGATAAAATTAAATAAGCTTGAAAAAGAAAGAAAAATAATTAAAATAATTAAGGATAGTAGTTTATAAAGTTGCTAAATAATAAAATATTATATTTATAATTTAAATATAATTTTTTAACTATTAAGCTATAAAGTTTATAATTTTATATATTTAAAAAAGTATAATATCAAAGTAAAAATAAGAAAAACAAAAAAAAAGTAAAATAAAAGTAAATTATAATAATTTTAAAATAAATATTTAAATTATTAAAGTTTAATTCATCTTATACCAAACAAATTTTTTACTTAAAGATAAAATAAATAAAAATATTATACTTAAATAATAATATATATTAATAATAAAAATAAAAGAGTATTTTAGCTTATTTAATATAATAAAATAATATAAATATAAATAACTTATTAAGATTACTTTAAAATAAAGCAAATTTTAAATATTTAATTTAAATAAATTATTTAAATATTAAGTTTAAAGATATTAAAATACTATTAAAGTTTGAAAAGTATTTATTTTATAAGTTTTACTTTTAACTAATTAAATTTTGCTAAAATTTAATTAATATTAAACTAAAATTAATTTTATTATAACTTTAATAAAAATATTTTATATATAATAACTATATAAATATTTAGCTTTTATTATAATACTTTATAAAATTATATATATTTTATAATATTAGCTAGAGTTTTAGTATAAATTAGTAATTGAACTGTATATATTTTAAAATTAAATAAAATTTAAAAGTTAAAATTAATAAGTTAAAAATAATTAAGCATAATTTAATAACTATTATAAAATAAGCTTATATATATTATTAGTTAATAATTAAAATTTTATAAATAAATAATTTATTATTTAAAATTTTCTTAAATTAAAAAAAGTAGTTAAAATATTATTATCCAAAAATTTTAATTAAATAATATTTAATATAATTATATTTAAATTATTTTAAGTATAAATATTATAGTTTTTATTTATTTAATTAGCTATAATATTAGTATTACTAGTTAATATGTCTTAAAAAGAAAGATTTTTATAGTAATATATATATATTTTATAAAAATATATATTTAGTAATAGTAAATCTATTTAATTATATAAAATTAAAAAATTAAAAGGATTAATTTACTTTATATAACTAAAATAAATTTATTATAAATATATATAGCAATCTAATTTTAAAAATAGCTTTGTAAATTTAAAGTAATAAACTAAAAATAAAAATTTGTCTAATTATATAAACTGTCTTTATAATAAAACTACTATTAATTAGGCTTATTTTTAAAGCTTTTTTTAAAAAGGATGTAAAATAAACTATTTAAACTATATTTTATTATATGTAATAATATTTATAAGATTATTTTTGAAATAACATTAGTAAATTTTTTTTATAATATTTGAATAAATAGAAGTTGCTGAAAAGTTAAAAAAATAGATATAAGGATATATTATTTTAAAAGTCAATATCTTTATTTAGCTTAAGGATTAATTTTATTAGTATTTGAAGATTCCATTAATATTACAATACAAAGTAAATATAACTAACCCTTCAAAACCAATTATAGCTTTGGTTTAGCAGTAGAAGTTGACTGGTAGGCTGTTCTGTTGTGTGTCAGTTGTTTTTTTATTTATTTTATTAGTTTAAATCAGTGGTTTTTTAACAAAATTAAATTAGAGTTGTGATTGGCTGGAAAAAGTATATTTTTTAAAAAGCATAACAAAATCAGGCCTCTTGTTAATCGAGAGTACCCTCACCACTACCTCAGCTTACATATATAATTTAGTTGCTCATTTTAAATATTAAAAGTTTTCAGACGCATCAAGAATGCTTTCATTAAGAAAAACCTTATTTTGGATAATATCATATTATGACATTGAAACTACATATGCATCTAAAGTATTCATTTTTTGCCAAGTTGTATAAATTTAATTAAAAACGTTAAATAGTTACATTGTTAAATAGGCAACTGTATATATTATATTTATGTTTATGCGTATAGTAACAAAATATAAAACTAATTGATGTCAAAGTTTATTCAAATTCACAACATAAATAGTAAGCATTTTTAAAGACAATACAAACTTAATATCCTAAAATAAGATATATGTGTTCATCTTATATTGGTTAAAGTTGCTTTAACTGCTTCTAATAAATTATCTACTGCTATCTTACATTCTTCTTCGTTAATTATTAAAGGCGGCATTAGGCGAAGCGTATCGTAACAAGAAGTATTCATGACCAAAGTATTTAAATTCTTGTGGAGATATTCACATATCTGTGGTGAAAGTTTAGAAGCACCTAAAATTATCAATAAATGCTTAACATATTTCTTACTTTCACTTGTACTATCAGTTCTAAAAAATTCGATACCAATCATTAAACCTGAGCCTCTTATGTGAACATGGTATCGACCGTCGTTATTTAACATAGATATTAATTCGTCATTTAATCTTTTAAATATGTACTCGGATCTGTTAAGGATGTTACTAACAAGTAAATAAATTTAATTACCTCTTGTGCACATTTTCTAGTATATTTTCGTTATGAATAACTTGGAGTGTCGCTAAAGCAGCTGCACAGGATATTGGGTTTCCACTGTAAGTACCTCCCTAAAAAATCAATAAAGGTTCATAAAAATAGAATACCATGCTGCCAGGTGGCTGAAGCTTTGATAGATCAGAAGAAGCTGCAATAGCTGATAGTGGCATACCAGAAGCTAATCCTTTTGCCATAATTAAAATATCTGGTCTCACTCCGCTCTTTTCAATAGAGAAGAAAGATCCTGATCTGCAAAATCCGGATTGAATTTCATCAACTATAAATAAAATTCCGTGTTTATCGCACCTTTCTCTTAAACCGGAGAGAAATTGTGGTGGAGCTGGGTAATACCCACCTTCACCTAAAACAGGTTCTATTATCATAGCTGCACAATCTTCCGGAGCGACTGTTTGTTGAAAAATTAAGTCGAGTTGTCGTAAACAATGTTCAGAAGCTTTAGCCTCCAATTCAGCGACTTCTCTATCGTTTAGCTGCTTCTTCTCAGGACCAAAAACTTGTGAAGGGTAAGGAAAAGGAGAAAAGTAAATGGAAGGTAGTAGAGGACCAAACCCTTTGGAATAGATAGTTTTGGAACTTGTTAAAGATAACGTACCTAAAGTACGCCCATGAAAACTACCTTGAAAAGCTACTATCCCGTTACGTTTAGTTGCATGTCTAGCTAACTTTACAGCTCCTTCAACTGCTTCTGATCCCGAATTGGTAAAAAACAGCGTGTCTAAACTTTTGCTGGGTAAAACATCTAACAACTCTTTGGTCAGCTCTAACATCGGTTTATGGTAAAATATATTTGCTTGTCCATGAATCAACTGTTTAGCTTGTTGTACTATCGCGTCCACTACCTTGGGGTGGCAATGCCCTGTATTAGTTACAGCTATACCTGACGTTAAATCTAAATAGTTGGTGTCGCTAATCGCATCATGTACATAACTTCCCTGTCCTCTATCCACCAACAATTTTGTTAGCTTGCTTACTCCAGGAAATATGCTTTTTGTATAGTTGCTAAGCTGGTTAACGGTGCTTTTACTTTGTAAAGAAATAGTTCGAAACATTTTCAAGAAAGATATATTCAGCTTTGACTTGTATCTACCCCTTTTATATCGACGTCACCAAATGTTGATGAAATTATGACAACTATGAATTTCTAATTTAAATCTAACTTATAATAATTATAGCCATTTAATCTGTAAACTATTTCGCTAGTTTGAAAAACACATAATTACAAAGTGGTAGTGTAATTTAGATTTTTAAATCTTATTTGTTCCTAAACAGCCTGAGCCACCACGGCGATCTCACTTGGTAATGAACGTCCTTTTCCCAGTAAACTGAACGTTATTGAGTGAATTTAACCTATATTGAAGAGTTGACTATTAATCTAGTAGACCTTTAATACAGCAATTATGCAGTGGAAATTGCTACTGTAAATGACTAATTGAGAAAACTAGACAGAAATTTTAATGCCTAGTACAGCATTAGCTTTCATGATTACTTTTTGCTAAAAGTTTGGTAGAAGGCAAGAGAAGAGAAATCTGTAATCTACCGCATTACATTCAAAGTAAATTATTTAAAACCTTGTTAATCTTGACTTATTTCTTATATTATATATTGATTAGTGAAGTTTGAAGAATAGTTAGAGAGCATTGAAGACAGCTTATATTGATTTTACTAATGAATACAAAGCTAGTTAAATAAGTTAGTATTATGCTTTGGTTATAGATTTTAAAAAATATTAATAAGAATTTTTATTAATTTTTTAGTCTTAAAAATAGTAGTTATTTTAAAAAGACTAAACTTTTCTTATTTCTTGAATGTCAATAGCTATACTACTATATAATATTCCTGAATGCTAAATTTGTAAAAAAAATTAACTATAAAACAAGAAAATAAGTAAATTATATTCTAAAGCTTAAATTTATAAAAAATAGAATTTTTTTAAAAAGGTAATAAAAGAGAATTTTAAAGAAAAGTTTTAAATATTATAAAAAAATAGATAAAAATAAAATAGCCATACACTTATAGATATTTCAAAATACTGCAAATATGGATGAAATGTAATGTTTTTTATATATTAATATAAAAAATTATATATATATTTATTTTATATATAATTAAAATATTAGCTAATTTTAGTAAAATATTAACTTACCTAGTTATAGAATATTTTAAATACTTATAAATGCAAATAATTTATTATAATTTAGTTAAGTTTAATTGATTTAAAGCTAATATAAAAAAGTATAAATTTATATAATAGCTTAAACTTAATTTAAATTTAATATAATTTTTAGCAATTTTAAATAAGTTTATTTTAAATATTTATTATAAATTTACTTATAATGTAGTAAATAAACTATAAAACTATTTTTATATAAATAAAAAATTAGATACTTTTAAAAGTTGCTGATTTTATTTTAAAATTTTAATAAAAATGCAAATATTAATATAATTAAATAATAATTATATATATAACTTTTAAACTTATTAAAATATTTTTTAAAAATTATTTAAAATAAATATTTTAAAAGGTATATAAGCTATATAATAGTTTATTACTTTTGAAAGTACTATATTTTTTTAAATTTTAAAAAACTTTAATAAAGAAGTTTTTTATTTTAATAAAATAAATTATATATTAAAAGTTGGAGTATTAGTATAAATTTAGTTTTTTTAATTTTTAAGTTGAAATTTTATAATATAATTATACTATTAAAATTATAAAGATAATTTATATATTTAATTTTACTAATTTTTAAATAATATATATATAATATTATTTAAATTATAAAATATTTTATTATAAAAATATTTAAAAATAAAAATTATTTTTATAACTTTTTTCCTACTAAAAAAAAGTTATTTATTTACATATTATTATTATTATTTAATTTATATTTTTAAGCTAATAGCTATAAACTATAAGCTAAAATACTTAATTAAATTATATAGTTTATAGCTATATAATTTTTATAAAATTTTGAAAATTTTTCTAAATTAAATCTATTAATATAATATTTATTTTATAAAAGTTAGGTATATTTAATATAACTTTATAAAATAATAACAATTTTCTTACTTATATAATAAAATAAAATAAAGTATAATAAATATATATTTAGTAATTTAAAAAATATTTAAAAATACTTAAGCTTTTTTAATAAAATTTAAAAAAAGTTAAATCTATTTTTAAATAATGATAATAAAATTTAAAAGTAAAATACTTATATTTTATATAAAGTTATATATAATATTATCTTAATAACTATTAAATAAAATTATAAAAAAATAAAAAATAAAACTAAATAGGTAAATATATTTTTATAGCAATATTATAAAAAATTTAAATTTTAAAATATTATATAAATAGATAATTAGCTACTTTTAAAAGTAGCTGATTTTAATTTTAAAAATTAAATAAAAATAAATTAAGCTAATAAAATTAGCTAAAAATAAATATATTTAAATATGTATATATTAAAAATTATATAATATATAGTATATTTTACTAAAATTTATACTTTTTAAAATGTAAATACTATTTTAAAAATACTTTTATTATTATTTAGTAAGTATAAACTTTTAAATTTTATATGTTAAAAATTAAAATATAAAAATTAATTTTATTTTATTTTATAAATATTTATAGCTTATTATTATAAATATAATATATAAATATAATTAAAATTTATATATTTTTTTAGCTATTATTTATAATTTTCTAAAGTATATAACTAAATATAATTATAAATATATATCAAAATTTTAATAAAATATTATTATAATATTAATATATTTAATATTAAAAAATTATAGCTTATATTATATTTATTAAGTAGATATAATAATATAAAAGTAAGCTAGTAATTATAAAATTATATTTTTACAGCTATAAATTAAAAAATTAAAAATATAATAAAAAATATAACTTTTTATATAATATAATTAATAGTATATTTAAAGTTAACTAAATTATAACTTTAAGTAAAAATTTAACTTTTACTATTTAAATATAGCTTAAATAGTAAGTAAAAATAATATATATACTATATATATAAGTTTATAGTTAGTTTAAATAAACTGCAAAATTATAGTATACTATTTTAAATTTTCTAATAGCTAAATTATAAGATTAACTTAGCTATATTAGGCAAATTTAATATTTATATACTTTTAAATATTTAAAGCTACTTTTTTTATAGTATTATATATTATAAAAATATATAAAACTTTATTAAATATAATTTAGTAAAGTTATAAAATTATATTTTTATATTTTTACTACTATATAGCTATATTATAAAGCTAAAAAAAAATTAAATATAAATAAAATTAAATACTTTTTAAGCTTTGTAAAGTATAAAATAAAGCTTTTATATTATAGTATATTATTAAAATAGTTTTAAAAAATAGTTATTATAGTATTAAATTATAGCTTTAATACTAAAAATATATATATTAAACATACTAACTATTTGGATAGTATTATTTAAACTAATAAATATAAATATAATAAGTATAACATCTTTATAATATAGCTGTAAAAATAAAAATTATATATATTAGCCTAATTAAAATTATAAATTTAGCTATATAATAAATTATAGTTTATATAAATTTAATAGCTTTAAAGTATAAAAAATACTTAATATATTTAAAATTATATTTTTAATATATAAAACTTAAATTTAAAATATATAAATAGTAATTTAAATAGTAATATTTTTATAATATAGCTATAAAAATATATAGTTTTACTTAAATTAATTTATTTTAAGTTTTTTAAAATGTTAATTTAAAAAACAATCAAGCTATTTTAATATACAACTTTGTTATAAAGTAATAAACTATAAAAGTATAGTATATATACTATTTTTTATACTATTATAATAACTAAAAATTATATTAAGCTTTATATACTAAATATATAAATTATTAATATTAAGTTTTTTAACTAGTTTTTTACTATATAAAAAATATTACTTAACTTAAACTTTAATCTAATTATAAAAGCTTAAATATTTTTAAACTTAGTTTAAAAATGCTAAAAAAAACCATTAAAATTATACTTTATTTTTTTCTATATAGTAGAAAAAGTAGAATATTAATAAAAATAATTTATAAAAATTTATAAATAGCTATATAATCTTAATAAATATTTTTAAATTAAATTTTATAGCTTTTAATTATAAATTTTAAATTTAAATACTAAAATAGTACTTTAATATAAAAATATTTTTTATAAAGTTATTAAATTAATTTTTTTATAATAAAATATTTTCTAATTTAAATAATATTTAATTTATATATTATTTTAATATTAGAAATTTTAAATATATTTATAATTATTAAAATTTTAATTTTAAAAATATAAATATATTAAAAAACTTAATAAAAATTTTTAAAACTATATTTATACTAGTATTTTAAATTTTAATATAACTTTTAATAAAATATACTAAAAGTTTTAATATTATATATATAACATATAACTTATATTAATAACTTATTATATTTTATAATAAAAATAATTATATAAATAGTTAAAATATTTGAAATTTAATAATTATAAAAATAATAAAAAGTTAAAATATAAAATTAAAAAGTAAAAAAATTAAAAAATTAATAATAAAATTTTAGTAAATTAGATTAAAACTTTCTAAATAATATTTTACTTTAAATATTTTATTTACTTTATTTTAATTTAAATAATTATTTATATATATATATATTAAAATTTTATTATAATTATAATTATACTAAAAAAATTTAAAAAATTTAAAATTAATAAAGTTTTAACTAAATTAGAAAATATATTATATATAAATATTAATAGTTATAAGATATAATATTATTATAGTAAAAGTATATAATATTAATATATAAATTTTTATTAATATAAAAAAATAATAGTTTTTAAAAATAGTTATATTAAAAACTTTAAAAATAAGTTTAAAAGAGCTGAATTAAAAACTTTTTAAAAAATAAAAAAATATATTTAATAGTATAATATATATATAGATAATTAAATTTACTTATTTTAAAAAAAATTAAAAAAATTATATTAGCTATTAGTAAAAAGCTTTTAAAAAAAATAAAAATAAATTAAATAATATATAATTGTGATGCTAGATAAGGGGTAGTAATAGTAGTTGATTCCACTAGTGGAAAAACTTAGTTTAAGCATAATGAATACCTATATAATTGACTAACCCTAGGCCTAACCGTCTATATATTGGATGAATAGAGTAGTTCATATACAACAAAAACAGGAAACAGGATAAATAATCTATAATTTCAGGTAAGAGTTCTAATATTTTGGTAAAAAACTCTAATATAAAGTTAATAAAGCTAGTAAAAGAAAATTAATAGAAAGTTATTTATTGTGTAAAGTTATATTTAAAATATCAAGCAAAGCTTTAACTTTGCTTTTCTATCCTCTTTATATACTTTTC
>JAWQFY010000823.1:0-19774 GCA_037055185.1 Capillidium rhysosporum
TTTTATAAGATGTGATAGAAAAGGGGTTTTACATTTGTGCAAATGTAAAACTGCCACTGTATTTATATTTTTTATTTAAAAATAAACTAAAAAAAAATTAGTTTTATTTATACAAATTTAAAACCCCTTTTTGGTCAGTTTATTTTTTATTATAGTATAATTAATTTAGACTTAATTAATACTAAAATTTAATATAGTACTTATATTATTATAATAAAACTATAATGATAATTTTTTAAAATTCTGTTTTTATATTTTTATTTTATAAAATATAATAGAAAAGGAGTTTTATGTTTTGCAAATGTAAAACAGCTACTATATAGTATAATATATATTATATTTTTAATTTATATTTATATTTATTTTAATAGTTATATATTAGTTATTATAAATTTAAAATAATATTATAGTTAACTATATTATATTAAAATTAAAAATAAAGCTTAATAGTATACTATATTAAGCTTTCTAATAAAAGTAAGTATATAAATATAATAATATATATATTATAACAATTTTAAAAAAAGGTATTTTTATATTAAAATACTTTTTTAAAGCTTAAATCTATATTTTATAACTACTAGCTATAGACTTTAAGCTTTAACTACTTTATTAAAGCTTATAGCCTTTAATTATTGCTTTTTATAACTATTTATAAGTTTTTTTAGTTTAGTTTAACTTATATTTTATCTTTTCTACTATATAAAAAAAGTATATTTAATATAATTTTATAAACTATTAGTATTTTTTTTATAATATAAGAAAAAGTAAAATATAATTTTAGTAAACTTTTTTAATAGCTTTTAAGTTAAGTTTAAAGGCTGTTTAAGTATTTTTAATTAAATTTAAGTTTAATCTAAATGTGATTTTTCCTTATATTAGCTAAAAAGCTTAATGCTAGTATTTTATATAGTTAGTATATAAAATCTTAATATAATTTTAATTAAAATAATAATATATAAAGCATTTTTACTATTGTATAGCAAAAATATAAATTAAAATAACTTAAAAATTTATAAATAAACTTTTTAAAAACTTAATAAATATATTTTTTTTATAGCTATAATGCAAAAATATTAATATTAAAAATACCTTTTATATATATAAAATATAAGTTATTAATAGTAAAAATAAAGCTTTTAATATATAAAAATTAATTTTAATATTAATATTTTTATAATATAGTTTTAAAAAAATAGTTTTATTTAATAATTTTATTTTAAAGTTTTTTAAAAAGCTTATTTAAAAAGTTATTAAGCTATTTTAAATTTTTATATTATATTTTATATGTAATTACTATCTTTTTTACTAATATAAAAATAAGAAATTATATTAAACTTTTATATTATAAATATAATATATTAAGATTAAGCATTTTAATTAATATTAAAACAATGCTATAATTATTTATATAATAAAAAACTACTTTTAGCTTAGATTTTAATCTTTTTAAAAATATATAAGCTAAATATTTTATATGTAACTTTGTTAAAAAAAAGGTTTACCAAAATTATATTTTACTTTTTTCTTATAGTAGAAAAAAAATACTATTAATTTATAAATTTTATTAAGCATACTTAACTTTTACTTTATAAAAACTATAATAGTAAAGCAAAATTAAAAAAACTTATTAACAAATATAAAAAGTATACAGCTATAATTTATATAGGTTTAATAAGGTAATTAAATCTTATAGTTTACAAATTTAAGCTATAAAATATAAATTTAGATATTAAAAAAATGATTTAATATAAATAAAACTCTTTTTAAAGTTAATATAATAAATAGCTTTATTTATTTAGTTAAAATCTAATTATACTAAGTTTTTAAATTTTTATTAAACTTTTTGATTTTAAATCAACTACTTTCAAAAGTAGCTAATCCCCTATTTAATTATTTTTAATTCCACTAAGTTAATAATGTTTTAAATCCAACTAATTAAAAATGTATAACTATTTGGATTTTGCTAAATTTTATTCAAGTTCTACTAGATGAACATATTTCGACTAATTAGACACTATTTTAAGATAAATAACTTTTAAATTATATACCTAACTTTAACCAAAATTAAAATTTAACAGCAATATCACAACTTAATCTAAAATAGCACTTAAAACCTCTATTTAAATTAATTTCCATACTATAAAAGTTTATAATCAACGCATATTATATAACTAGCAGCTTATTATGACTTTATTACTTCTTTAATACTTATAGTATAATTCCATATTTGATCAGTTAATATTCTACATCGATTCCAAGGCTACCATCTTTAAATTTTTCTATTATACATATCTTACAAATTTCAATAAAATTTATTGCATCTAATTTATCTTCTTGTAAAATCTAAAAATATCTAGCGGGCAGACGTAAAAAAGAAAGAAGCTTTGAGATTCTAGATAATAAAGATAAAAGAAAAGATATGGTGATGCTAAAAAAATTCAAATTAAAAGGATAAATAACTATATTTAAATTTTTAAAAGCCTAAAAACTCTTCTACTTGTTGGACTTCTTCCGATCCGTTTACATTTTTAGGTTCGGTTTTGATTTCTTTAGCTTTTTTAGACTTTTTAGATTTCTTCAATTTCTTTCTTTGACTCGCAGAATCTTCCGATTTAAGTTTAAGATCGGCGTGACTCTCAAAGTTAACTAAAGGTTGAGATTCACTTACGTGTGGGTAGGTGGATTCCTTTTGCTCATTTAGTTCTTGGAGATTTTGAGGGTGTTCCGAGTCAGTGATATATCCATTTAATTTCTCTTTCAAGTCAGTTGAGTTTTTAGGTGCTTCGTAGCCGTTAGAGATATAATTATGGTTGGGAAGGTGCTGATAACTAGATATCCCTGCATCTATTTCGTTCGAAAGCTGGTTAAATTGGTCAGACTTGAGAGTGTGTACATTTTCACAGAGCTCTGATAAATCTTTAGTTAGTTTATGATTAACTTCTAATTCTGTATCAGATAAATTAGGTGAGTGGAAGGATTCTAAATCTGGATTAATAATAGATTTCAATCCTCCTTCTTCTCTTTGATGATGGGTATCGTGATCCGATTCCGAGATGCTCTTATCCTCTTTAGCCTGATTGTATTTATGAAGTTCAGCCATCCATAGCTTCTTCAAAACCTTATACCTATCCTTATAAACATTTTTCTCCGCTTCACTAAGTTCTTTCCATCTCAAGGCAGTTATTTGTATTATATTCATACTAGGATCTGCAGTTTCTGGATCTCTTTTCGCTATAAAATCTTTTTTAAAAAGTACATAAGGGCTTTCAGGTTTCTTTGGTTTATCAGGGTTTACAAGGTTATATTTAGCGGTTTTGAGTACCATCAACGTTCTTTTTGGAGGATCCTTTAGCTCTGGTTCACTATATTCCCCTTGCTCCTTATATTCCTGCTTAATGGTTGCTTTAGATTGTTTTTGTAAAACTTTAATATTTAATTCAGTAACCTTTTTCAGCTCTAGGCAAATTTTTACTAACTTGTTACCTAACTAAAATAATTGAAAAGTTAGTAAAAGTTAATATTAAATTTACTTCTAATATATTCAAAGCTTGATCATTTTGAATCTGATTCTTATCATCATCGCTCATACTCGAAATTCAACTTTTTGATAGAAATCGGCTTCCGAAAAACGGAATCAAAAAAAGGATGATACTTTATAGCTTTGAAACCAAATTCCTTCTAAACTTTATAGAAATTCCAATAAGCTTATATTGGTTTTTTTAACCCTTTATAACTAATTAAAAAATTTTAAATCAAGTAAATTTATAATCCGATATACATTTATTTTTTATTTAAGGGTTGAATTTACTTAAAAAGTTATTTACAAGCACTCTAAGCTTAACTATTGAAGTTAAACTCGAAATCTAATCTAAAAAGTTGATGCACTTTAAATGAGATAATCTAGTACCACAGTAAGGTTAATCGATCTTCTACCTGAAATAGGACCATAATTTATAAGATATTTAGAATTTAACAACAATAAGAAGTTAAATTTAGTTGACAAGTACTTCCACCGACTTACTATATTACTTTGATTTAAAAATACCGTAAACTTTAGTTTCAGTTCTAAAAATAAATCTGAATGTACTAGTGATAACAGTGAAGGGTAGATGGTGAAATTACTTTTTATCAATACTTACTTTACTTTAACAAATTTATAGTTTTAAAGAAACTTTGATTTGAGTAATAACTTCGATTTTGATACTTATAAGAAACTGAACCCTTATAAGCTAGCTTTATTTCTAAATTGAAGAAAGATAACCGGTTATTCGAAGTGTTGTAGCATATAAGTAAACTATCGGTTAATAGTTACAGGTAAATTAATTTTATTAGATACTTTTTTTAGTTTTACTTTAACCTACCTTAACAAAAGATTTGGATCAATAAATGGAAATATATTTCAATATATTTACAAAAATATACGTAACTTAAAAGTACAGTATTAAATTGTACTTTATATCTAAACCTGACTATAATTTATCAAATTTCTTTATCATAACTAAACTTAATGTTAAAGCTGAGAGATTTAGAAAGAAGTGGTTATTGAATTACATAATCAATTTGAAGTACTGTTCTAATTTTAAATTTTTTATTTATATATATAAGTAAAGCTCATCTAAACGGTAGTTGAGATAATCTAATTAATCTTGAAATTTACTGTGTAAACATTACAAATCACATCTAGATTTTATTTTAATTAACTTAATTTAAATTTTAAATTATAGACAATAAAAAACATATTATGTTGATTACTTAGGCTAGTTTGGTTGTCTTTAGAACAAAAACTAGCAAATTTTGTGAGTTTGGCTACCTGTTGTTGGCCTGGTAGCAACTGACTAAACCTATGGATTTCCAAACCTTAGTTTTTTATACTCATTAGAAAACTAGTTTAAACCCTTTAAATATATACATTACCTACTACTATTAGTCTTTCTGAAAGATTCCTAGGCATTGCAACTATTAGTTCTTAGACTGATTATTCTTACATCATCTTATAAGCTGTTGGAAATTTTTTAGCAGTTTTTAAAAAGTCAACAGTATAGCTTTAGTTATTTCTTTTAAATAGATAATCTTAGCCTTTTAGTAAATTAGTTATTATAATATATACTTTATAGCTTTAATATTAGTTGATTTAGCTAATAATTTTGTTTAGACAAATAGAAATAGCTTTTCAAAATTTCTCTGATGCTTATTATAAAGTTATATAAAAAATAATCAAATAAATATATAGCTATAAGTGATTTTTTTAAGTTATTAGCTACTTTAATAGCAGATTTTTTTTACTTATAACTACTTCTTTATAAAATTTAATGTCTTTTAATTTTTTTTATTTGTTACTTATAAAATATTAAAATAACTTTAATATAAAAATATAATAATTAAAGTAGTATACTTACAAGTAATTAAACTATTAATTTATTATATAAACTAGCACTTATTTTAGATAATTAGCATTTGATTTTTCTTCTCTCTTTTATCTTTTTTATTTTTATTTTTTAAATATTAATTTATAGCTAATTTTAATATATTTTACTCAATTTAGAATAATTTTTGTTATTTTGATTAAAAATACTATTAAAATCTATTTTTAAAAAAATTATTTAGTTTAAAAATCTATTTCAAACTTTCTTTAGTTTTAAACTTAATTTTGTTTAAATTTTCAAACATTTTAATTATTATAAATTTTAAACCTTTTTTTTTACTTTGTAAAGCTATATTTTTAATTAGAATTTAATATAAAACTACTTAATTCTACTTTAAATATTTTTTATATAGTAGTTAATTTTTTTTCAAAATTTTAAAATATAAATATTAATTTAATATTTTTACTAATTTAAAATTACTTTATTATATTAATATTTATTATATTATATATATATATAAAGTTAACTTACTTTGAATATTATTATTATAATTTTTAAACTATTTTATATATTACTTTAATTAAGATAGGTTACTACTATTATTTTTATATTTATTTATATTAATTCAAATTGTATAATTTAAAAAGTATTTTTTTAAAGATTATTTTATCTATTTTTTAATATTTTTATTATTAATTATATTAAAACTACTTATTTAATAAGCTTATTAACTATATTTTATTTTATACTATAGTTTTATATATATATATATTTAAATTAAAATACTGTTTTCAATTATCTTAACTTATTTTAAAAGTATATATAATTATATAATTATATATTTAATAGCTAAATTATTAATAAGTTAATTAACTTATAAATAAATATTTTTATAATTTAAAGATTATATATTAATTAATTAAAATAATATAGTTTAAATATATTTATATTATAGATGCATTTTTATCTTTAATTTTAAAAATATAACTTAAAAATATTATAATAAAATATATAAAAGATTTAATAAAAAAAGTAATATATAATAATATTATACTATAATACTATACTATAATACTACTTTTAATATACTTAATAATAGTATTTTTACTTTAATAATATAGCTATTTAAAGTTTTTTTTAAACTATATAATCTAAAATTTTATATATTTATCTATATTTTATTAAAAAAATACTTAATTTTACTAATATATATAAATATTTTAATATTTTTTATAATTTTATGTATAATTTATTAAAAGTATATATTTTTAATTAATATTATACTTTTACTGCTTTAATATATAATACTTTTTAATTTATAAACTAAGATTTTTAATATTAGTATATTATAATTAATATACTTAATTTTAAAAATTAATACTGTTAGTATAAATTTATATACATATTTAAAAATAAAAAGTTTACTTTATAATATATTATCTTTAATTAAAATTTACTCTTTTTGAAAAAATATATTTAACTTTTAGTAAAATTTATTATAAATATAATAAAATACTACAGTTTTATACTTTTCTTATACTAGTTTATATAATAAATAAATAAATAAATATTTTTAATTAATTTTATTAGCTTGATTCTTTTCAATAAAATTTTAAATTTTAAAAAAGTACTTTTAAAGTAGTTAATTATATATATATTATTTAACTATTTTTCTACTAAATACTAATATTTAAGCTACTTTTTAATATAGTAGCATCATCACTACTTTTTTTATATTTTACTATTTCTTTATTTTTAATGAAAAACTGCTGGTAAAACTTATATTTCTAAAATATATAGTATGTTGGATATATTACAATTATAAAATAATCATTAAGCTTGATTTTAGTTTATTTTATTAATGAAAAAATATTTTTTAAAAATGTATATAGATAAAACTAATAATTTAAAAAAAATTATAGAAAAGTATACTTTAAAAGTAGTTTGCAATTTTAACTTTCATTAAACGGTTCACTTTGATTTTTCTAAATAAAAATAATGTCTATTTTGGTAATATGCTGTTAATATATTACAATTAATTAAGTAATGAAGGTATAATGGGTTTACTTTTGTAGTCAGCAATTCCGTAATAAAAAATGTTAATATAATGCGTATTTATTTATGGATAGAATATAATTGATCCCAATTACACTAATTGCTGGCTTTGAAAATAGTGTCTTGGCAATCATAAAAAATATATTTCATAGCTACTAAAATCATACTACCTTTCCAAATTATTGCACAATCTGTTTTCAATTAAATAAAAAATGAAGAGCGTTCAATAATAAGGAAAGGTGGTGATACTTATTTAATTTTTGTACAAAACATAGTCTAGATAAATTAAAAATTATAATGTGAATATAAAAGAAACGTGCTTTAAATTGCAGATTTACACCTCTACTTCTTGAAAGTTTATGAGAGATGCACTAGAAAGAGTCATACGTTTCCAGCATGTAATGTTGACGCTTAAGTCACGGAGTTGAGTATACGCGAGCTTTATAATTACTAAAAATAAATAAATAAATAACTATGTTTAGAAAACGGATTCATTCCTCAAATCCGATGACTGTAAATCTGATGGTACAGCTGATGGTACAGCTAGTTTCATGAGAGTTTAATTTTTTCCCCTAATAATTTTGTGATCGAAATAGGGAATATGGTAAAATGGATCCACTAGTTGAACGTAGAAAGGTTGCGTCAATTTAGCCCTCAAAATCGTATATAAGCTTTCCGAAGTGTACTTGGTAAAAATATCAAAACCTAAAACAATAAAAAATGAAGTTCTCACCTTTAGTATTAGTATTCGCTTCAGCAGTCTTAGCTCATATGGAAATTCAAACTCCATATCCAAGAAAATCGCAATATAGTCCCTATTATCAAAATAAAGGTGATGTAGATTGGGATTTAAATTCCCCAAGTGGGAGTGAAGTAATTCTATTACACTTATTTTAAGTACTGAATATTAATTTTAGGGTGGTTTAGATTACCCATATCCATGCCGTGGTTCACCACAAGGACCAGCTCAAGCCACATACAAAGCTGGAGATACAATTCAAGTGAAGTTCGTCAAAGTTGACGGCTCCAATATCCACAACGGGGGACATTGTCAATTCGGTTTAAGTTACAACAACGGTAAAGATATCGTGGTATTAAGTACCGTTATAAAAACATGTTTCTTAAACGGACTCACCTTCCCAGTAACTATTCCAGCTAATGCCCCTCCTTCCGATAAAGCTGTTTTAGTTTGGAGCTGGGTCAACGCTGAAGGCAACCGCGAATACTATCAGAATTGCGCTGATATTAAGATTACTGGTGGTAATCCGGCTGGTTCGGTTACCGGTCCTAGGAATTTGGTTGGTAATCTACCTGGCTATCCTATATTCCCAGAATTCTACCAAGGCGACCGCCACGAACTCTTTGATCAGAGACCCATTATCACTATCAAACCTTAATTAAATAATCATTTTTTAAAATTTTATTTACTATTTTTCAATCAAAATATACTATAAGAATAAAGTTGTAAGAAATAATTTAATAAATGTTTTTTAAAATTAATATATATTTCTTCTCGGTACGATTAAGTTTTAGCATTTAGTGTAATGCTTTTAACTTAAGCTTAAACGTTGACAGTGTTCTAAATTACAATATTGTCATTTTTGCTACTTAAGAAGCATTTATGCTTTTTTATAAATTTATATTACTATACTATTATTATTTTAGTTTAATTTTTAAAATTAATATTATTTTATATATCACCAGTTTTTCCTAAATTAAGTATGGATATAAAACAAACAAAAAAATATACTAATTTTTAAACGTATTAAACTTATAATGCCTATATCAAATCACTTGAAAAAAAGTAAAATAACAACCATTAGAAGTATATGATAATAAGCTTTACCTTTATATGTAATATAATATATTTGGTAGTTTATATTTTGATTTTTAGATAAACATTGCTTAAGCTAAATGACAAAAAATTCGAAAAAGATGAAACTTTTCGATATTTAACTAATACTTAACTCCGAGAAAATATTAATCAGGAAATAGCAAAAAAAACATATTGGTTCATCATTCGAATAAAAAATAGTAGTACAGTAAAAATAATAAGCATGTAATTCTAAATTTATATTCTTTTTGATTTTATAGTATATACCTTGGTTTATGGTAAAATAATTCAACAGAATTTTTTCTAAAATGTATAAAACCAAGTATCAGCTTATAATTTTTTATTGATAAATACAAGTATAGAGTAACATATAAATAAGAACTAATATTATACATTTAAAATCTGCTACAATTTATATAAAACCCGTCGTTTTTCATACGATTTTAAAATAGAAACTTAACATATCATATTAACTATTCTTATCTCAAATAATGATTTATTCATACTTTTTCTTTATATAAACTTACTTTAAAAGTCTATATATACTATATGTGATTTTAGACTATATATCTTTATATTTTTTGATGTAACCTAAATAAATACTCGTAAAATTGAAGTCATGAAGTGATTAAGACAATACCAATATGATTTATTATAAATAGATCAATTTTTGAACCAGTGCTTAGAAACAATCGATTTGAAATAAATTATGGTTATATCTGTAGCACCACTAATTCTCATATTTATATGTTAATCATATATACCTGATTAACTCCGATAATAAAATAAAAGAGTATTGCAAAACGTGACTATTTGAAGAAAATAAGGAATTTGAGATAATTTTGCTCTGAAAAAGAATATAGACATTCAAAAATATTGATGAAATTAATTTCGATCCATCAAAAAATAGCGAAATGAAGGTTTTTCTATAGTACTAGCTCTTTACTCAAGAAAATTGCAATACAGCCCTTACTACTGTAAAAAGGATGATATCATTGGGTTTTGAACGCATTTAATGATAGTGAAGTAACCCATCACATATTTAATTAAATATTAATAATATACTGTAGGAAGGATTTGATTATCTTTATCCATGCTACGAAGCAGTTCAAATCTATTCTAGACTGCTTATAAAGCCGGTAACATAATCCAAGTAAAATTCATCAAAGCTGAAGGCTCTAATTTACATAACAGTGGCTACTGTCAGCATAGTTTGAATTACAACAATGAAAAATATATTATGGTATTAAGTACTATTATAAAAACATACTTCTTCAGTGGATTCTTTTCCAGTAACTATTCTAGTTAACGTTCTTTCTTCCTTTAAAGCTGTATTGGCTTGGAATTTATTTAATGTGGAAGACAGCTATGAATATTATATGGACTATACAGGAACTATAACTACCAGTGAAAAAATTTGTTACTGTAACTGGATATAAATTTTTGTTGGTTTTTTACTCACTACCTTAACTTTCCGAAATTCTACCAAAATAATTGTAAAGAGCTGTTTGATAAGAGCCATATTATCACTGTAAAAACTTTAATTAAATATTTTAATAAGTTTATATTAAATATATTTTTTAATTAATGTATTTTATTGTAAAAACAGCTTAAATATTATATTATACTATATACATTTTCATAGCATCTATAACTATTAATTTATGAATCTTATCTAAAACTTATAGGAACACTATTTTATATTATGTTTAATTGTTATGATTACCCTAATATGCAGTATTTTGAACATAAAATCCGATACTAATTTGAAGCTAAATAAAAATATTGATATTTAGAACAACTGGTTTTTGTTAATTAATATCTAAACTAAAGCTATTATATATACTTTAAAATATTTAACTTAGTATATGAAAAGTGCTTTATAAACTTGTGGTTAAATAAAAAATACAAAACAGTATTAATAATTTAACTAAAATTATAGTTATAATTGAATAAAGTTATATTATATTACTATTTTTTGTTATATCTAAATTTTAATATACCACTTTAGATAAAAAAGAAATATATTGTAATAAAAATTTATTTTATTTAAAAGTATAAAATATAGTTAGCAGATGAATACTTATTACTATATTAACCTTAAAATTTTAAAATATTTAAAAAATGAAAATTTAATATAATAAAAAATTTGTCTAAATATTAACATTTTAGTTTTTTTATAGTTTAGTAAGTTTTTAGCTATTATTATATATATATATTAGTAATTTATAATCTTATTTAATATTTATATATTTAGATGCTAAAATTAATATCTATTATAAAGATACTAAACTATTATAAATATAGCTTATCTAAAAAATATTTAAATTTTAATTTGAATTTGTAGTTAATTTAATTTAAAGTAATATATTCAAAGTAATAATCCAATTTTTTTTTAAAAATTAGTAATTTAATATAAATTTTCTTTTTAAAAGTAAATTAAAATTTTATATGATTTAAAAATATTTTTAAAAAAGTTAGTAACTATTAAAATTAATAAAAAAATTTAAAAAAATATAAAATAATAAATTAAATTAAAAAATTATAAAATGAAATATAATTAATTAAATTATAAAAAATTTACTTTTAATAAATATAAAAGTTTAAAGTTTTAGCTTAAATATATATATATATATTTTGAGTAAAAAATGTAATAAATTTATAAAAAACTAAAAAGTAAAATTAAAAACTTTGCTTAAAATTTTAATTATAACTTTATTTAATAAATAACTTACTATTAATTTAATTTTTATTATTTTTATTATTTTTATATTAGAGTTTTTTACTAAAATATTAAAACTTTTACCTAAAGTTATATTTTATTTTTTATATTTTTATTTTTATCTTATATAAACTACTTTTTTTATCTAATATATAGATAGTTAAGCTTAGATTTAGAAAACTATATAGGTATTTATTATATCTAAATTAAAAATTTTTACTAGTAGAATAAACTACTATTATTATACTTAATTTAGCACTATACTAATATTTTTATAATATAAATAATAAGTTAGCTTTATTTAATACTATATTATTAATACTTTTTTTAAATATATATATATTAAGTTTAAAAAAAGATTAACTTTTTATTATATACATGTTTTACTATTTTTTAACTAAGCATAAAATAAATAAAATTTATATTTTAAATTAAATTATATATATAACTAAAATATATATTTAGTAATTTAAAAATAACTAAATAAAAAACTTTGGTAATTTTTTATAAAGCAAAAAGTATTTGCATTTATAAAAAGACTTTTCTTATCTAATAATAAATATTAAGAAAAAAATATAGTAGACTTTATAAATATATTATAAGATAGTTATAATATCTACTATATTAATGGCTGCAAATTTACTGATTTATGAGAAAGTCAGATTAAAAATTTTTTTTGATATACAGCAATAAAATTAAAGCTAGTTATTCTCAGTTTTTTAGTAATATAAGTTTAGAGAAAGTAATTTTAAAATTATAAAATATAAATTTTTTAAACTAAAATTTTGGATTAAAACAATACTTTTTATATTGAAAATATTTTACTCTTAGAAATAAAGTATTATGTAAGTATACTAAAAAAATAACATTCCTATTTAATTAAATATAAATCTTGTACAGTTATTTAATTATATTTTATATTAGGATTAGTTAATTTTTTTAAAAGTGAAAAATTCAATAGCTAAATATAACTAGAATTCTTTATAACTTAATTTATAGCTGATGTAATAAGTGTGATTAAAGACAAAATTTTAAATAAAATTTCAACCAGTTATCAGATTAATCACATTTTAGTAACGTATACATTTATAAGTTGTGTTAAACAAGAAGTAAATATCTCTACGCTTATTGATATAATGGTTCTTTTAAAATCCAGTTTTTACGATATATGATACATTTTCAAAGCATGTAGTTTAATTCATGACATTACTTATGATTGTACTACTGTTATTATTTTCAAGTTTTATAAACCAGCCCTTGGAATTCGGTAACCAACTTTAGATATATGTGAAAGTTGGCATTCAAAATTTTAAACTAGATATTATAAATTCATTTCGAATAAACGTATATAAAAACTATAGAATCGGATTTCATAAAGTGTTACAGTTTTTAACAATTTAGTAAAATGAAGTTTTTATTATTAGCACTAGCTTTCTCAACCTTAATTTTCGCTCATATGGAGATTAATACACCATATCCAAGAAAATCGCAGTACAGTCCATATTATCAAGGGAAAGATGATGTTGATTGGGATTTGAACGCTCCTAACGGTAGTGAAGTAACAAGGTTAAATATTAATAAAACTAATTGTTTTTAGAGCGGGCTCGATTATCCATACCCATGTCGTGGATCTCCTCAAGGTCCGATCCAAGCTACTTACAAAGCTGGGGATACCATACAAGTTAAATTCGTCAAAGTCGATGCATCAAATATCCACAATGGAGGTCACTGTCAATTCGGTTTAAGTTACAACAACGGTAAAGATATCGTGGTATTAAACACCGTTATAAAAACATGTTTCCTCAACGGACTCACCTTCCCAGTAACTATCCCAGCTAACGCTCCTCCTTCCGATAAAGCGGTATTAACTTGGACTTGGATTAACGCGGAAGGCAACCGTGAATATTATATGAACTGTGCTGATATCAAAATTACTGGTGGCAATCCTAGCGGCTCTGTAACTGGGCCTAGAAATTTGGTCGGTAATTTACCCGGCAATCCTATCTTCCCAGAATTCTACCAAGGTGATCGTAAAGAGCTGTTCGATAAAAGGCCTATTATCACTATTAAGCCTTAATTAAACACTAACTACCTACTTAAAAACTATGCGTATATTTTTACCATTTCAATTTTTTTAAATATTTAAATAAGTATTTGTACCGTTTGTTAGAATTTATATATTTATTAATTGTATGCTATAAATTGAGTAAATTAAAATTCAATAGTATAGTTTTTATTAAAAACTTATTTAATATATATTCTATTTAGTATTATATAACCCATATTGCATTGTTAGTAAAAAGTACGATATATATTTATAATATTTTAAAATAGAAATTTTATTCAAATTGTAAACAGTGGTCATATTTATAATAAATTTTCAGCATTTTTTGTCGGATATATAAGCATATTTTAGACTAATAGTTAATTTAATCATATCAAATAGATATATATTATTTAAAATATCATGTAAATTATATTAAAAACTATTTATACCTTTTCAAATATTTATATAGTAATGTTTACTAATAAAGTTAAATGTTTATATTTTTAAGTATATTAAAAGTTAATTAAACCAAAACTACATTTATATAATTTTTATAATACAAAGATGCAAAATTAATATTATAAATAGTAAATTTTAGTAAATGTAATATCCTACAATTGAGTATATGAACTATTTTTACTGTACCTTGCCTATATATGAAAATACCTATAAAGTATATTTTACTTTATAATTTATATATTGCCAAAAGACAAGACTACAAATTACTCTAACAAAATTTATCATGGAATATAAAAACTTGAAGTATCATTATTACTAAAGAGGTTCATAAACTAATAAAGGGATGTATAGCTTTTTTACTTAGACGTTTTTATAAATTTTCAGGATCAGAAGCTTATTTAACTTTTAAAGCAGCGATCGAAGAATAAAGGGTTAACAGTAAAATGTATACATCTTCGTTTACAAACAACTAACGTAATAAAATATAAGCTATAAAAGTCATATTAATTCGCTTTTAAGAGCAACCTGGTTCAAATAGCTATTAAGCTGACTGCCATTTAATTTACTATAAAATGCATGTCCCCGACCCTGCCTTAGTTAGAATTCAATCTTTAAATCTAATGATTTGCTCCGTGACACCACTTATGATTCTACTGTTAAACGTCAAGGTCATCAACCACCCCTTAAAAATTAATGACCAATATGGAAATATTGTAAAATGGCAAGGTATTTTCGCTTTTAAAATAACCTGTATCTAAAGTAATATAAACGTAATTAAGGTGGATTTCAGCATTTAGAATTAAAGCCCATTTCCAAGAAACCCCTACTTTTAACATTAATATTCACCACTTCTACTTCGGTCAGTATGGAGTACAAACTTAGGTCCTATAAAAATCTTGTTACAGTCTGTAAACCAAAATAGATGAAACGTAAGTTGAGATTTAAGCTCATCTAGCGTAAGCTAAATAAATTTTTGAGCATGTGATCAAAAATCTAATAAAAAAACTTATAACACAGATTTTATAATATGTATATATTCCATTTATCACCGCAAGGATTAGCACAAGCGATATATAAAGCTAGCGACACGGTCAACGTAAACCCGTACTAGTTGAAAAATCCAATCTTCGTAGTAAAGTTCATTGTCGATTTAATAAGTTATATCAAAGGTCAATATGTCAAATTATTAAATATATGTATAAAACACGCTTCTTCGACAGCTTTATTTTCCTAGCAACTATTCCAATTAACACACTTCCTTTCAACATAGTTGTTTTAATGTGGAGTTGGATAAATACTATTGAAAATTGCGAATATTATATAAACTGTGATTATATTAAAACTATTGGTGGAAATCCTTACTGTGTTATCACTAAGCCTAAAAATTTAAAAAGGAACTTGCTTGGTTACCTTATCTTCTTAGTATTTTATCAAGTTGACCATCATGAACTCTGGTTGAAGATTTATTATTACTATAAAACCTAATTATATATTTACCAATTAAGTTATATATTTATGTTATGCATATATTTAACTACTTTTTAATCATATAATAATAAAATCAAAATGTATATATGCTAAAAGCAGTGTATTAACAAACTATTATTTAAAATACTTAATATTTTATAGTTAAAGTAGCTTTATAAAATTCACTACAGCTTCACCTATGCAAGTGCCTCCTCTTCAGCATTGCTTAGATCTCTATATTATGTTGGATTACTAACTGAATAGCTGTTCCTATAGTTTAAGATATGCAAAAAAATATTTTATCAGCTAATTGTAAAATTTTCCAATAAAAGTTAGAAAATATAATTCTTTTTATTATATCTACACCTTTTATAATAATTAACACTTTAGAGTAGTTGCTTTTAAAAAGGCTACTTATTTTTTTTCTTTTTTTAAAAGCTAATAAGCCTAATTTTATTTTTTTATTAAAAAAATCTTGGTTAAAAAAAGCATAAAGCTTATTTAATTAGAAATAAAAAGCTTATATTAAAATAAAAAATTAAATAATATTAGCAAAAAAATTTGAAATTTCTTTTAAAAAGTTTTAAATAATTTTAAAGCTTTAAAAAAAAGCTTAAATATAATAAAAAGTAAATTTTAAAATAAATTAAAATAAAATAAAATAGAAAAAAGAGTAAAATACTAATAATAACTTAATATATAAAAAGTAAACTAACTAAGTTATATAAAAGATAAAATTATATAAAAATAAAGATATAAAAAAACTAAAATACCAATAAATAAATAAAAGCTAAAAAAATAAATTAAACAAAAATTTAGATATATATATATATAACTAGAAAAAAAGTATATAAGTAGGAAAAAAGTAGCTATAAACTAATTTAATAAGTAAATTATAATAAAAGTACTAAAAGAAAATTTTAATTTATTATCAATATTTTAATGTAAATTAAAACTTTTTCATTATTAATTTATTAAATTAGTAAACTAAATTTATAAAATAAATAAATAAAATATTTTAGCTAATTAGAAAAAGTTTTTAAAAAAATAAAAATAGTATCTTATATTAAAAAAAAATTAAAATATATATATATAAACTTATTTACTTCTAACTACACTTTTAAAAAAAGTTAATAATTAATAAATTTTAAAAAGTAATAATTAATAAAAAAGTAAATATTAGTTAAAATATAAAATATTTAAATTTAAACTAAGATTTTAAAAGTTTTAAAACTTAATAAAAGATATATTATTTTATAAAATTATATTAGTAAATATAAGCTAAAAAAGCTTATATATAGCTATTATTACTTAATAATTAGCTATAAATAACTACTATAATAAAATAATACTAAAATAATAAATTATAGCTTTAGCTATAAGTTACTTTAATATATATATTAAAAATTACAAAAATTATAAATTTTTTATTTAGTTAAATTTTGTATTTATTGCTACTATTCTAGTAATAGCAGTTTAAAATTATTACAACTTTTTTAAATTTAAAACATTTTATAGTTATTTGTTTATTTAATTAGTTAAAAAACTTTTTTAATATATTTTTTAGTTTTATACTACTTTTACTACTAAAACATTTATTTAGTTTTACTATATATATAATAATAGTTTTAAAAAATAAAAAATTAATATTAAATACTTTTTTAAATTTAATTAAATAAGATAATATATTTATTATTTATTTTAAATATAATATAGTTATATTATTAGCTAAAAGTTTTTAATTTTTAGTATATTATACTAAAGTTTTAATATTTATATAATAGTAAAAATTATATTTATTTATATTATAGCTAAATATTTATTATTATTATTATTAGTTAAATTAAATTATAGGTTTTTAAATACTATTTTTTAAAAAAAGTAAATTAAACTATAAATTTACAATTATACTAAATATATATATTTTTTAAATTTTAGCTAGTTTTATTTGTTTAATTTTTTTAATCTATTTTTTTGAAATAAATTACTTTTAAAAATAGCTAACTATATATATATTTAAATTATTAATATTTATAATTAAGTTTTTATTTAATTATATTATAAATTAGAATATTATATTACTGCTAAATAAAATTAAATATTTAAAAAATTAAAATTAATAAAAAGCTATATATATATTTTCACTAAAAATTAATTTAAATACTTAATTTTATTTTTATTTTACTTATAATAACAAAGTTTATATATATATTATTATTTAAAATAAAATTATAGCAGTTAAAAACTTTTTATATTCATTAATTTAAAAAAAAATTAAATAGTAATATATTAAAATATATATTAAAAATGCTAACTTATTAATATTTTTTATATTATAGCTAATATAATATTATTAACATATTAAAGTATATATAGTGTTTTTATTAAAAAAAGTATTTTTTAGTTTAAAAAATATTTTATTATTTAAAAGTATTTTTTAAAGTTAAAAAATAAATTAATAAAGTAGTTTAAAGTATTTATAACTAAAATATATATTTTTAGCTATATTTTTTAGTTATTAAATATTATTATACTTACTTAAAAATTTTAATATAGCTATAATTAAACTTATATTTTATTAATATTAAGTCTAAAACTATTATAAAAACTAAAAAATAAATATAATTATTATTATACTTATATACTTAATTTTATTTTACAGGTTTATTATAAAAATTATAATGTTTATATTTATTTAATTTTATTTATAAGCTTATTATAACAATTTTTAAAACTTTAATATTTTTTTATTAAAGTAAAATATTATTTGTATAATATTATTCTTATAATTATTATTATATAACTACTATACTAAGTACAAATTTGCTTAAAAATATAATATATATTATATTTTAAAGTTATAGTTAATATTTAGTTAACTTATTTAAAGCTAAATTATTTTATAAAATAAATCTATACCTTAAGTTATAACTTTAATTTATATTTATACTTTAGTTTATAAATTTACTATTTAAAATATAAATATATTTTATTAATATAATATTAATTTTAATTAATTTTACTAATTAGCTAAATTAATTATATTATTTTTTAACTACTTTATAAACTTAATTTTTTATTTAAAATTACTTTTATATAATAAAACCTATTTTTTAAACTAAATAAAATCTCTAATTTAATAAACTATTTTATATATTTTAATATATTTAAGTTTTAAGTTATTTTTATTATTTTAAATATTATTTTTAGTTTTTTAGTTTATTAAAATAATTATTTAACTAATTTTTAAATATTATTAATAGTATATTAGTTATAATATAAAAATTAATAATTATAATAATTTTTTTATAAATTTTAGTTTTTATACTTATATTTTAATATTTAGATTTGTAATAAAATTAAATATATGATATATATTATTATAAATTTTAAATAATTTAAATAATTAAACTACTAACTAGTTATTATTAATTAATTTATTTATATTATTATCTAATTTATAATTTATTTAGCTTTATTATTTTTTTATAACTTTATTATTTAACATAGTTATTTTAAAGTTTATATTTAAATCTTTTAATTAGTGTGACGCTAGGCAAGGGGTGGTAATAGTAGTTGATTCCACTGGTGGAGAAACTTGGTCCAGGCATAGTGGATATCTACATAATTGACTAGCCCTAGACCTAGCCGTCTATATATTGGATGAACAGAGTAGTTTATATAAGACAGAAACAGGAGACAGAATAAATAACCTATAATTTCAGGAGAGAGTCCTGATATCTTAGTAAAGAACTCTAACATAAAATTAATAAAGCTAGTAAAGAAAAATTAATAGTAAGTTATTTATTGAATAAAGTTGTAAT
>JAWQFY010000824.1:0-19760 GCA_037055185.1 Capillidium rhysosporum
TTAATAAGTTTTTATTTATAAATTAATATAAAAAAATAAACATATATTTATTTAATAAATATAATTTTTACTTTTATTTTTAAATATTAAAAAACAATTATTTATTATAAATAATAAAGAGATAAATATTTTTCTAAGTAATTTTTATAAAAATTTCTAATAAATTAAAGAAATTTTAATAATTTAAAAAATAAAAAAGTAAATTTAAAAATTATTTAAAAGTTTAATATTAGTAGTTAGCTTATTAACTTTTTAATAATAATATGCTATAATAAAAAATATAAAAAATTAGTTAATAAATACTAGTAAGCTGCTATAGCTTCTTAATTTTATAATAAATAATTTAAAATAACTTTACTATAATTTAAGTTTAAAGCAAATTTTATTTTATATTTAAAATTTATATTTTATATAAAAAGATAAAAAATTTTAACTTTAATTTTTTTATTATAAAAATATATTATAACTAAAATAAACTCTTTTTTTATCTACTTTTCTTCTTTAATACAATATTACTTTACTTATTTAACAGCTTTTTTTTTTAATATTAAATTTTCTTTTCTTACTTTTTTAATAAAAACAATACTTTAAAAAAATTATTAACATTACTTTTTTATTATACTTTCTAATCTTCTTAGTTCCATTCCTCCTCTGACACCCTTTTCTTTTTAGTAAAATAATTTCTTAATAAGTAAAGGGTTTAAATATTTCAGCTAAAGCCTTTATAAATATAAACTTTGCTATAAAAGATTAAGTTTTATTTTAGCTAAAAAAATAGCCAACTAACTATTATAATAACTTCTGCTTATAGTGTCTCACTAACATTTATATTCATTTTATATTTGTATGACTAATAAAAAAATTGTCATTTAGCCTGCTAGGAGAGAGAATTTCAATATTCCTGAAAAAGGATATTAAATTTCTATCAATTTTTTATAATTAAAATATGTATATAAAAGTAATCCCCTAGATGATTTATCAATAACTCAAAATTTCAGATAGTATGCTTTTTAAAATGTATTTTGCTGGCTTAAGTAAGGCTGGGACTTAAACTCTCTAGCATACATACTTACACTCTTCTAAAAATTATAATATTTTCTTTAATTTGTAAGCTAATTTTTTGATAATGAATCTAGCTAAACTTTAATAATACGTAGTGCATTGGATTTCCAATCCTTATTTAAACCAAAAAATATAACTAAGTTGAAACAAAAATTTCCACCAAATTACGAATGTGGTTTTACTTAAATTTTATATACCTACTTTTTGTAAATTTATTTAACAAAAAGAAAATCAATAAACTTTTCCTAATTGATTATAATGTTTTTAATGTTTTTAGTGATTATTAAGTAGTTTTGTATAGACCTATTTATTAATTATACAAATCAACCAAGCTTTATAAAATCACCAATTCATTGGCTTAAAAAGTCTAGGAATGAGATTACCATAGCAATTCTTATCAGATAGTTAAACTCAATCCCTTATTTTTTACAGCTATATTAAAAATTCCAATTGTATATTTATTTTAACATTTTATATTTACGTTTCAAATAATAATGAATTCTCAGCAAAACGACACCGACTATTCAAAATCGGCAAGTCAAATCTGCACGGAAGACCATGAATCTTCACAAAATCGAGTTACACAACAAATCAATTCGAAGCCTGATAATGAAGAGGTACCGAAATTTTTATACCTTAATAGTTTTAAGGTTGATAGTTGTTAAATTAATTTGATCAATGATTTGACTTTTTCTAATTTTTTTTAGGATAAAGCTATAAAGGATTTAGAACCAATTGCTTCCCTTAAGCTTGATTCAAATAAAATTCTTAATGCTGAGCAAGACTCAAACCAAAACAGTACAGAGAATCAAGATCCCAGCTTATACAAAGATATTGATGAAGAGGTATAAGTTCAATTTGAAATAATTTAGGCATTTAATGATTTTTTGCTAATACTTTTTTGCTTATAATGATGTCTAATTTAAGCTATCTAGGTTATAAATTCTAAAGAGGCTATTCCAGTATCGCTAGAAACATCAAAACGTATAAAAGAAATTATTACAAGAGTAGCAAACAAAAATAAGAAGATGCAAGTGCCTTTACCACAATTCCAACCTATGAAGACTTTAACTTTTGATCCCGAAATCTATCAAGCTTCCAAGCTTCACCAATTAGCCAACAATTTCATAAAACCTGAATATGTTGACGGGCTCTTAGATGATTCTTCAGTAGAAAGTGCATTTTACTACCATTCGGTTGAACGAGGAGTTCCTTTAGTGATAACTAATATGCATAAACTTTCCAACTTTGATGCAGATATTTTTTCAAACAAATGGTTACTTGATAATTACAGGGATTTAAGTATATAAATTATTATTCTTATTACTAATTTACATTTTCATTAGAAATCCCAGTACGTAATTTACCAAAAGCTAAAGATGAGGAGATGACTTTTGAAGATTACGTGAACTTAGTGCAAGGAAAGAATTTCAAAGCCGTCAAACATTACGCTAAAGATATTGATCCACCTGTTGAATGGGAAGAAGCCGCTAATAAGATAATTCCCTTATTTTTACAGTATAAAGGGTCTGACGATTTGAATGGTAAATATTTTGAACTTGTAATAGTATATTAACAGATTTACAAACAGGTTTGATGCCACAAGAGCTGCAAATTCAGAATTTACAAATCTATATCGGGTATCAAGGCAGTTATACCTCTACTCACTTCGATATTTGTGGTTCAGTAGGGCACAATGTAATGGTACATGCTGATGAAGGATGCTCCGCATTATGGTTTATGATACCACCTGAGCACGCAAATGCTGCACGCAAATTCTACCATCAGCACGGGGGAGGAAACACCTCAGTAGACCAAGATAACTGCGCATTGCCGGTGGAAGTGATGTTTGAGGCACCTTTCCCCATTTACTGTTTCGAACAGAAATTAGGTGATTTTGTAATTGTACCCACCGGTTGCATTCACCAGGTTATCAATTTAGGTCAAGGGTTCAATACCAAATACAGTTGGAACCGTAACACTGCTAGTACTCTAGATTACTCTTTGAATATAGCCAATAAAGTCAACCGGCAGATATTTAAGCCGGAGACCTACCGTACCCGAACCATGGTCCAAGAAGGGCTGCAACATATGCTGGCTAAACTTCGTGACCGCCCCTTTGAATTTTTATCCAATTTGAATGATCTAAAGTTGAAGCGGTTTCGAGATGACTATTTTACTCTAATTAAGCTGTACAGTAGAATGTTGTTCGAGGAGCACCTCGATACTGACTTCCAACCTACGTACTTTTCCCACCCCATAATTAAAACGCATGCAGATGAAACCAAACATACACGAACGTGTGACGTGTGCCGGTGCGACATTTGGAACAACTGGTTCACTTGCAGCACATGTAAGATAGGCCGACATATTGCGGGGAATGGCCATGATTTTTGTGTAGATTGCTTTGCAGTTGGCAGGAAATGTGCCGATATGCAGAATATCAAGTGGCACGCCTACCTTTCAACACAGGAGTGTCTTGAAGTTCTATTTAATGCCACCCAACTCTTCATCAAATTTAAGGATGATCTTAAGTACGACGGTGATTTTTTACCTCAACTAGTTACCCTTCATGATCTAGAACAACTGTATGGTAACTCAATATCGCCTTTAACGACAGCTATACAACGACTTGAGAACTACAAATCGGTAATTTCCACTATATTTTTCAAAAAATTATTACTAACCTTCTTTTATTTAGCTTAAACCCATTACCTGCCACCAATGTAACAGGCGATGTTTTCAAGTGGACACAACCTATTGTTTCCAATGTAAATTGTCCTATTGTTTCGCCTGTCACGCCCAGCTCTACAACCAAAATCCTTACGATTTAGTACCTCTTAAGCAATGGGAGTGCTACAAATGCACAGGTAAATGTAATTGCAAAAAATGTATCACTAGTGGTAGTTCCTCTGACCCGATCCTTCCAGAACTTGAAATTTTTCGATCCATGGATTTTTTCAACATCTACTACCTCGACGAGAACCTCATCTACTTCCCGGTACACAACTACAAGTGGCTGCATTCCAACCCGTTGGATGTGGCTAGCATATTCGGCAGATGGCAAGGTACCGATAATATGAGTATGATCAAAAAGGCGAAAGTAACTTTTACATATTTATACCAATTGAACTAATACTAATGTTTTAGTTCGTTTGTATCGACCCACCATTACCCGGAGAAGAAACTTTGCCATCCACTTTACCAAAACCTGGAAGAAAGTCTAAAGCTAAATCTAAAGCGGTAAGTGAACAGGATGTTAACTTTGAACAAGAACCAGGGCTGAGTCAAGATTCGAAATCTGATACAAATGCAAAACCTGTTCATGATCCAAAGCCTGGGCAAAATTTTCAATCAAAACAGGGTGTAAAGCCTAAGGACGGCGTCAGTTCGACTCAAGTATCTAGGAAAATTACTGCGTTCCAATTTTCGAATCGTGGTAGGTTCTGGGACCATCAATTTCTGGAGCAGTTGCCCACCGTTGCTGAAATCGAGCAGGATCTAAGTCGTAAGCGTAGGGGTCCTCTATTCGTCCGGCGCACCAAATCTTACTACGCGCCCTGTATGTACGAATCTGTAAGTACTTTTACAGCTATTGAATAAATTTCTTAACCTCTGTTTTTTAGCTTTCCAAGGGATATCGTAAGGAGTTAGTCAAACGCAGTAGACAGGAAAGTTTGACAGCAAGGAAACTACTGGAAACTCAACAAGCAAAGACACTCACCGAAATTCAACAAGTTACTGATCAACCCCCTATTCAACAAATAATTAGCATATCTCCGCCTCATACTGTACAGACTGAACATAACTCTTCGTCACTAAAAATAGCTGACGATGTAAACTCTTCAGCACCAGCCGTCCAAGGACTTTTGAAAGCTCAACAAACCAAAATCCATGTTGATAAACTTCAACTTACTTCTCAATTCCCTACACACCATGTAGGTAATGACACTTCGATACACTCTATACAACAAAAACATGGCTCTTCGTCAGAAATAATAGCCAATAGCTTAAACATATCAGATCCATATTTTCAAATAGCCGCACCTCACGTCTCAATCCTTACTTCGTCACCTACCAACAAAAGGTTACGGGCCATATTACCTAAGCAACCTAAATTAGTTGACCCTATATGCTTATTAGAGAACGATTTCATCAACTGCACAGATTCAGCCCCAATTCCCTCAGCCGCTCCCATTGAATCTGAAACTGTAGTTAGTAACTATGTCTCAATTTCCACTTTTGCTACTGTAGCCTTGCCCAACCAACCGGAAGCTACATTTGTCAACGATATCTCCATCCCAGCTTCTGTATCCGTTCCCAATGAAACAAAATCTATGTCTACCAAAAGTGTTGCTATATCAACTCCAATTCCCATAAATGTTCCTAATGAAAGTGGAGTCATGATTACCAGTGATGGTTTTGTTGATCTCAGGCGTGACATAGATGTTCTGAGTACTAAAGAGATCGGCTCTAGGAAGTCATTAAAGTAGTAACGAAGACTATCTTGGTAATTAAATTTTAGTAGAAACTACAATCACTTCAGAGATATTATTGATTGAGTTGTGGCATTTTAGTTTAAACATCAATATGAATAAGCTTAGGTGAAGATTGGATTTGCTTTCTGTGATGATCAAGTACTCTTAAACGTGGAGAAATTGATTTGGTAGTAAAGCTAGTGATGCTATGTTGAATATTTTAAGATTGAATAGTACTATGCTTTTAATTTTTTTATTTATGTTTTTTTTGTTTCTAGAAAATTTATAAATTTTAATTTTTGTTTTTTTATTTTCATTTAATTTACAAATTTAAAATATATAAAGTATCAATACTGTTATTATTATTATTATCTACAGCTAAATAATTTAATTAAGAAAACTGAGCATTTTTAAACCTTTATATATCTACTATAACTAATTAAAATAGCTAAATTTATTTCTTTTAATATAGTTGTTAACTGTATATAAACTCACTTTCTAGATAAACCTTATTTAATTTTACTTTTACATTTTAGTAAACATAGCTACAGCTTATGTTTTTTAACAGTATATAGATAGCTAGATTTTAGCTATTTATATATTTTTTAGTTACATTTAGAGTAGAATTTACATTGTAAATATAATCCTACCTTTAAAGTATAAGCTTTAATTTTTATATTTATTTTATAAATACTATAGTTCTAAATTTTACATTTAAAGTATAAGCTCTAATTTACTATTTTTAAAACTTTAAGCTTTATGCTATTAATATAGGCTTTATATTTTTAGTATAAAACTTTAGTTTTATATTTACCTAAAGTTTTTATTAAAACTATAATAGCAGTTTTATATTTATATAACTAAAATTCATTTTATTTAGTTTATTTTAAATAAAAATAATATTATAGGCTAAAATTTTTATTTTTAACTAAATTTATTTAAAATATAATTATTATCTTAATATAAATAAGCTTAAAAAATAGTAAATAAAAATGATATTTATTTAGTATTTTTAAAGCTGAAATTATAGAAAATATATAAATATAAATTTATTATATTAATATATTAAGTTTATAATAATTAAAATTAATAAATTTAATTAAAATTTTATAACTAGTAGTATAATTTAAATGAATTTTAGTATTAAATTAGGTTAAATTATTTAACTTTAAAGTTAAAATTAGTATAATTATTAATATCAAATAGTTGTTAAATTAATTCATTAAAAATTAAATTAGCTAAAAAGTAAATAATTTTATCTATATATTTTTTAGTATATAATAAAACTAAAGCTAAGTGTTTTATTTTAATTATACTTTAAAACTTTAAAAATTTACTAAAATTTTAATATAAAAAAGTTTATTTAAAGTAAAAAAATAAATTTTAATTAATATATTAATAATTATTTTAAAAATAGTAATTGAATCTTTATAAATATAATAAATAGTTTATTTTAAATATTGTTAAATAAAAAATCTTATAATATTATTATTTTAAAAGTAAATTAGCTATAATAAATTATTTAAAAATAAAATTTACTATTATATTAATAATAAAATATTTATATTATATAATATTTAAAATAAAAGTTTGTATTAATAATAAAGTAACTTTATTATTAAAATGCCTTAAATAAATTTTTTATTAAAATAATTTTTATTAAAAAAGTTATTATTAACTTAATTTATAATATTTTTAAATAATTAATATTAGTATAAAGTTAAAGTAATATCTATTTAAGCTTATTATATTAGTTAAAATATTCTAATTTTAGCTTAAAATATAATATTTAAATTAATAACTTTATAAATTTTAAGTTAAGTATAATAATATTTATATTTAAAATTATTATAATTTTTTATTAACTTATTTAAAATTTTAAATAATATATTTATTTAATTAATTAAAAAAAATATAATTTAATTTATATTAATTATATTATTTAGATAACTATTAGTTTTAGTTTTATTATTATTATATTAAAAAAAATTTAAAAAGCAAAATTTAAAAAAATTTAATAAAATTTAAGCTAAAATTAAATAAAATGCTTTATTATCTAACTAAATTTACTTTTTTCTTAAAGTAAATTTTAAAAGCTATATTATAATATTATTATAGTAATATTTATTAAAATATATAATTTTATTAATTAAAAAAGTTTAGCTTTTAAAAAAAATGCTATTAAAATTTATAAAAATAAGTTAAAAAGAGTAAATTTTAATGTTTTTTAGTAAATATATATATATAATTAGCTTTATTTATTTTAAAATTAACTTTTATATTAGCTATAAAAAAAAGCTATTAAAGAAAATATAAAAAACTCTATATTAATAAAATACTTAGCTAAATTAATAATAAGTTAAAAATAATTATTTAGTTAAATAAGTATACTTTTAATAAATATTATATTAGATTTTTTAAAATATATTATATTTATATATAATAATATAAGTATTTATATTTTTAATATAATAATTAACTAAATATTAAATAATAATAATATAGATTAATGCTAATTTTTATATAATAAAAGTTTATTAAGTTTTTAAATATTGATTTTAATAAAAGCTTTTAAACTATTTTAGAATAATATAAATTATATATTAAATTATCTAAAATTTAAAGTAAACTTTAAACTAAAACTAAAATAGTTTTAAATAAAATTAGTAAAATAATAATTAAAAAGTATACAATAAACTATAAATAGAATTTTATATAAATAAAAAATACTAAAAATATATTTTAATATTAAAATTTATAATTATTTAAATAAAACTTATTATATTAATTTAAATAAAACTAACTTATTTAATATTTAACTTTAATAAGTTTAAAAAAATAATTTTTTATAATAGTTAAAGTTATTTACTTTTAAATATTTTAGAATTAAATTAATTTTAATATATATTTAAATTAAAAAATAAATAAATAAAATTTTATTTTATTTTAACTTTTTAAAATATTTTTTAAATTTATTTATATTTTTATATTTTAGTATATTAAGTTATTAAATAATTTTAATTTCTAATATAAAAAATAGACTAAATTTTATATAAAAATCTATTTTATTTTTTTAAAAATATTTTATTATATTTAAAATTCTTAAAACTTAAATATTTTAATTATAGTTATAATTAACTTTATAAGTTATTAATATATATATTATATTTTTATTTTAAAAATCTAATAATTATTAGTTTTTTATTAATTTTAAATAAATTTAATAAAATATAGCTATAATTATATTTTAGTAAGATTAAAATTAAATTTAGGCTTAAAAACTAAATTTAAGTTTAACAAATTAATTTTTACTATTTTTTTACTTTTTACTATTTTTTATTTTTTATTTTTAATATATTTTTAATTTTTTTAAAATTAGTATTAAGTATACTAACTTAAAAAAACTAATATTAAAAAATTAATTTAGATTAAAAATTTTAAATACTATAAGTTTAAAAAAGATACTAAAAATAACTAAAATAATTTTAAATCTAATATAATTAAACTTTAAATTTTTTAATATTTTAATATTTTAATATTTTTACTTTTTACTTTTTATTTATAGTTTAATAAAGTTATTAAAAAGCTTTAATTATCAATTACTAATAATAATAATAATAACTATATTTTTATTATATTTAAATTTAATAATAATTAAAAAAGTAGAAAGGCATTTTTTTAATAAAAGATAAAATAATTAATAATTAATACTAATAATATTTTTTTTTAATTATTTAAAAAATAATTTAGAAATTTTATAATAGTAAAGCTAATTTTTTAAAAAATATAGTTTAATAGCTTTAAATAAAGCTTAAATAATTATTAATATTATTACTATTATTAAAAATAAAAACTTTATAATTTTTCTAAGTTTTATTTTATTTTCTAGCTTTTTAAATAAACTATTTTTATTTTGATAAAAAATAATAATAATTATTTAGGTTTTTATTATTTTTTATATTAAGCTTTATAAATATACTATATTTTATAAAAGTTAAGCTTTTAATTAAGCTTAAAAAAATATTTTTAAATAATTAAAGCTATATAAACCTAGTTTTTAAACAATTTTAATTATAAGTAAAGTAATAAATTATAATAATAATTAGCTAGTTTAATTAAGTTTAAATATACTATATTAGAATATAAAAAGCTTAAAAAGCTAAAATAACTACTATTAAATAAAGTAGTTAATAGAAAAATTAAATAAAAGTATATATAATTTAATTAAATTAACTTACTTAAAGCTAAGCTAAAATAATCTTTAATGAATTTATTTTCTAGTTTAAATTACTAAGTATAAAAGTTTAAAAGCTAAAAAATAAAATAAAAAATTAAATTTATTATTTATAATATTAGATAAGCTAAATATTATAAGTAAAATTAGTAAAACTATATAGCATTTTAAATAAATAGTATTAAATATAATTTTCCTTTAATTTAGCTTTTAGCTATAGCTAGTAAAATTAAAAATAAGTAAAAATTAATATAAGTATATATAACAATATTAAAACCTAAAGTTAATATTTTTACTAAAAATATTTATATTTATTATTATTATTTTATTTAGCTTATAAAATAGCTAAGTATTTTTAAAAGTAAACTATTATTTTACTTTAAGTTTATTTTAACTATTTATACTAACTGCTTAAATAACTTTAAGTAAATTATTAAAATACTAACTTAATAGTAAAAAGATAAAGTTAGTATTATATTATAAAATATATATAAAGTTAACATTTTTTTACTTTTGATTAAAACTTTATTATTAAGTTACTTTTATAAATAGTAAATAAAAAAATTTATATTTTAAAACTTTTTTATTTTATATACTAAGTTTATTTAAAATTTTTATAATTAGGCTAAAAAATTTTAACTTTTTAACTTTTAAAAATAATATTATTTATAATAAATAGAACATTAATATTACTTATTATAAATTATAATGTCATAATTATTATTTACTTTTTAAAAAAATTCTAACTAGTATTTTATTTTTTTAAATATATAATTTTTAAGTTTTATTTATTTACTTTTATTTTATAATTATACTTTTATATAAATAATAACTACTATTATAAAAAATATAAATTAGTAATAAGCTTAATAAATATTTTTAAATATATTTAAATTTTAAAATTTTTAATTATAAATAAAAATAAAATTAGTAAATTATTTTAACTTATTTATTAATATATTTGAAAATTTTACTTTTAAATTATATATATTTGTATATTATATAAAGTAAATATTTAAAAAAATATATTATTAATTTTTTTTATTAAAATGTTATATTAAAGTTAAAATATATACTTTATTATAACTTTTTATAATAAAATATTTTTTTAGCTAAAGTTAGTTATTATTTATTATATTATATAATTTATAAAATTATAATGACTATTTAATTTTAAATACTATAAATATAATTTTAAAATAATTAATTAAATTTATTTAATTAAATTATTAACTTTATATAATTTTTAATAATACTACTTTTAAATATTAATTTAAGTTAAAAAACCAATATTAAGTAACTAAACTTTAAAATTATTTAAATTCAATTTAATTAAAGTATGATTAAAAATAAATTATACTTCAATTTAAATTTTTTTATATCTTTAGTTAAAATAAAATTAAGAAAAAAATTATAAAAAATTTAAATTAAAAATTACATTTTTTAAAACTAATATAAAAATAAATTTATAGATTTTTTATAATAAAGTTAGACTAATTTTTATAAATTTAACTAATTAGTTTATTTAAAATTTTTTTTTTTATAATTATATAAAAAAATCCAGCCTTTATTTTTAATATTAAATTAATAGCAAATAAATTTAAAGTTAAAATTTTTAGTTCAAATATAGCTTTAAATATATATTAAAAATAAAAATATGTTTAAAATATAGGTTTTAATTTAAAATTCTAAATATATAGTAGTTATTAAGTTAAAGAGCTTATAGTTTATATATTTTAAGATATTTTCTTTAAATATATATTTGTAAAGCTTATAAAAACTATATAAAAATTAAGTTAGTAGTTTTTAAATAAGTTAATAAAAGAATTTATGTTTATATTTTTAAATATTTTAATAGTATTTTTACTTAATTATTATTAAAAAGTAAATAAATATCTAAGTAAATTTTAAATTTATATATTAAATATTATAAACTAAGTAAAATTAAATCTATACTTTTAATAATGCTTTTGCTTTATAAACTAAAGCTAGTAATAATACTGTTTAGTAAGTTTATATAATTTTAAAAAATTTATAAGTATATAATATAAGTTAAAACTATTAATATTAAAACTTATACTATTATTTTTACTTATTTTAAAAACTATATTAAACTATATAATTTAATTATTAATTATTTAAAAAGGCTAAAAGTTTTATAATAGTATACATTTATATTAAATTAGTATATTATATAAATAAAACTTTAAAATATAAAGGTAAATTTACTTGGCAGGTTTTTATTATTTAGCAAGTTATTTATAGCTTAGTATAGCTTAATTTTAATAAGCAAAATTATTATAAATTTTATAAGTATAAACTATATACCTTATATTAGTATTATACTAGGTATTATTTTATATATAAATATAAATAATTTTTAGTAAACCTTTTATATAATGTCTAATACTTAGCTTTAAAATTAATTACTAAATTCTATTAATTTATATCTTTTCAGCTATACACTTTCTTATAGGTAAATATATACTTTAGTTTTATATATTACTTTTCCATTCAACTTTAAAATTTCAACTATTTTTAAGACTAATAATTTAGCTTCCAAAAATACTTAAAATATTGTTTATTCTGAAATTCTTAGTATATAAATAAATAAAATTTTTATTTTTAACTGTATTCATTAATTATAATTATAATTATAACTATAGAATATTTTTATCAAATATATTAAGCATATACATACATATCAAAAAATGATCTTGCCATTATGGCAAGATTTCAGCTCTCTTGTATTGATAAAAGCTAAATTATTTCAAAACAAAGTGTTGCTTTAAACTAGTTTAGAGGGTTAAAAAGCTATGGAAGCAAATCTCTGACAATTACTCTATTAACAAAGCTATGAAGATATATTAATAAGGACATAAATTTAATAGATAATTAGATAACTTAAATAAAAGTTTGCTTTGAAGTCAAATATAAACATACTGAACTATCAAAGTACAAAATACTTTTTTCTTAAATAGATAATCTTTTCTACTTAAAGTTGTGCGCGAGTGCGCAGCGTAGAAGAGGACGCAAGTTCAGTTTGTAACTCAATAGATTCCAAATGAGAGTTTAAAGGTGAATAGTTGCGACTAAAACCCTTCTCATTATGTAAAACAACATTATCAGTTGGCTCAGTAACAGGTAAAATAGTACTTTTAGCTGATTTGGAAGTGGACTTCGCATTATCGTAAAGGAAAAGCCCGATAAAAGTCATAATAATACCACAAACCTGTAAATAGGTTAAACTCTGATTGAAGTAGAAGGTAGCAGCCAAGATAACTACGATACGTTTTAACTGGGATGCTATAGTAAAAGTTACGGTATCAGTCAATGATAACAGTGCGAAGGATAGTAAAGCTTGACCACATTGAGACGCACCATTAAGGAAAAAGTAAGTAGCTAGTTCGTAGTCCAAAACTACAGTTGTAGTTTCTAAATTGCTGGTAACTAGGCCACCTTCACCGATCCACCATATTGGTGTCATGATGAAAAAGGCTAGTAACGAGGAGTAATACAAAATGCTTACTTTATCCAACTGACTGTTTTTAAAGTTGGAATTAAACAGGCTCTTTTTAGTAACCAAGGATTGAGCTACATAAACTAAACAACTTAACAGCGCACATAAAATACCAAACATATTGAATTTTAAAGAGTTATAACAAAACATCATAACACCAAACGTAACTGGAATTAAAGATAAATAGACGTGTCTACTGTAACTTATTGATAGAAATATCGTACTAGCTAATACTGTGAACAAGGGAGATAAAGCCTAATAATAAGAGAAAAAGAAACGCATGGTTAATAAACGAAATAGAAATTGCAGAAATATTTACCTTAATAGTATGCACAAAAGATACTGGAATACTAGCGGTGGCGTAAGAGGATAAAATGTGACAAACAACTTGAAACCAAGCTAAAGGTAAACAAGTTCTCAAAATCAAAGTTCTATTCGACCAAATACTCACCTTACTGTTAGAAATAAATGGACTCAAAATTTGGCAAACTATTCCAACTATTAAAAACTGGACCAAAGTTAAAGTTAAAGGGTAGTCGAATCTATTTAAAATTATTTTGGTTGTGTTGTTGGTTAAAGCTGAAGAACTATACCATATTAAACACAAAGTCAAAAATTTCACATTTATATTTAAATTAAAGTTGTACTTTTGTAATATACTTTTTGATTTTAAATTAGATCCCGATTGAATTTTTGGAGTTGTTGTACCAGTTGTACATTCACTTTCGCTTTCATACTCGTAACTTGGTGCCAACAGTATATTATTGTTGATAGGACTTCCACCTTTACTTTTTTTTTCGAGGTAGTAATTCAACCCTATAGTTTCTGGATTAACTAACAAACTGTTGGAAACAAATTTATAATGATCTTTATCTGACTTATATTTCATCTTTTTATTAAGTTACTTTTACTTTATATTGTTGGAAGTGAAAAGAAATATTTATATCGATTAGTTTCTTGCAAAAACTTATAAAGTTGGGTATCGAACTCAAACTTCAATTATATTTTGAAATATTGTAATTATATTTAAATAGGTAATTTTGCTTAATTCAAAAGTACTCCGTTATTAATTAAAGTAAGCCAACTTTATATTTTTGGAATAGCGCATCTCTAAATTAATCCTAAAGTGAAAATAATAGTCAGATCGACCAATTATCTGCAGTTATTTACTAAGCTGATCGCTTATCATCAACAAACATAAAGTTGGATTTTAAAAAAATTAGAATGGCTTGGATTTATAACTAAACGACTTGTGGAGGCTTTATATCTCAACTTTATTGAAAGGAAAGTAACATCAAAATTTTACTTTCAATTGAATTTATTGTTGTATGGATTTCTGCTTATATAATGCAACCAAAGCATTTTAGAGTAACGTAATAAAAAAATTTAGTAGGAACTATAACATACTATTTTTATTTAGTACTGTTAAAAGAATATTATAAAAACTCTTTATTAATATTTTCCTATTTAGAACTTTTAAAAATACGTGTATTCTTCTTCAATAGAAGTGTATCGCTTTAGTATTAATGCCAAATTTTGAATTTAAAATAGAATCAAAAATTATATACAAAATATTGCTTGTTAATATATTGTTTATATTAAACTTAGTCGTATAGATACATAATGTACATTATGAATAAATATATAATATTATAAAAGTTTATTATCAGAAATCTAGTTTTAGATACTAAAGTATTTTTTTCAACTAACACAATAATACCATTTAATTTTAAATTTAACTCAAGCAGTAATGTGGCGGTATAAACACCGCCACTCTCATAAGATTATCTATAACAGAGGTATCTAACTAAAATCTTTTCAGAATTGAATTTTGAAATTCTAATACTTAGAAACTGAAATTATTCCTATAGAATGTACAATTAAACTATCACTTACTACTTTTATGCATCTAAGAAGATATATTATGATTTATTTCTTTTAGTTAAATTATATAATTTTTTAATATAAAAAAATTGTAATTAAAAATCAAGGTAAAATATTAAAAGTTAACTAACATATAGATAATTTTTAATAAATTATATAAAGGTTTTTTTTAAATTTTAAATAGTTTTACTAGTTTTGTTTATTAAGATTGTTAACTATAATATATATTTTTATATAATATATTCTAAATAATATACTATTCAAAATTAAGTACTAAAGTTATATAATTACAAATATTTTTAACAATAAAAAGTAATTACTTTTAAGAATTATTAATGCAAATATATAGATATATATAATTTACTACTTTTAAAAGTAGTATGAATTTAATATTTAATTTAAAATAAATTAATAAATACTAATATGTATATATAATTAGTTACTTTTAAGAATTAATTAAAAAATTTAAGCTGGTAAAACTAGTTAAAAATAAATAGATAAATTTATATTTATTTGCTTTTTATATATTAAAAAGTAAATAATATTTAATAGATTTAAATAAAATTTATTAAAAATAAAAATTTTATAAAATAAATATTAATTTCAAAACTGCTATACAATTTTGAAATTTTATATAATAATATATATATAGCTTTAATAAAGTATTAATATAGCTATAATATACTTATAATTAAAAAAAATTAGAAACTACTACTTATTTCATAAATATAATATTAAAAATATATACTTATAACTATAAAAATTATAATTATTAATTATATATTAAAATATTATACTATTATATATTATTATTATACTATTAATAGCTATTTAAAACTATTTAAAACAAAGCTTTAAATATTAAATATTAACTTTTACTTTTTAAATATAGTTTAAAAGATAAAAGAATATTTTAAAAAAAAATTAAAAGATAACTATTAAAATAAAAAATAAAAATCAGAAAGAGAAAAAAAAAGTAAAATAATAACCAAATTAAAAAATAAAAATAAATTAATTAATTAATAACTAAAATAAAATAAAAAGAAAAAAAGTATTAAACTAAATATAAAATACTAAAATAATAGATAAAAAGTAAAAATTTTAAATTAATAAGGATTAATTTTATTAAATTAACTATAATTAAAAAATGTAAAAAGAAATAAAATTTTAAAAAATTATTTTTATTATAAAAAAAGTAAAGTATTAATAATTAGTAAATTTATAAATTTAGGTATTTAAGTAAATATTTATTCTACTAGTAAATATAGTTAATTATAGTTAATTATTTTTAAATAAATTATTATTTAGTTAGAGTTATAAGCTTAATAATTATTAAATAAATTATTATTTTACTATTAAATATTTAAATTATAGTTTTAATTTAATTAAATAAATTATTAGTTTACTTTTAGTTTTGCTTATAAATTTAGATAACTAAGTAAATGCTTATTTTGCTATTAAATATTTTAAATTATATTTTTAGTTTAGTTTTAGATAAAAAATTAAAATACTATAGTTTATTTTAAGCTTTAAATTTAGTTTTTATATAAATAAATAATTAATATACTAGTTATTTAATTGTAAATTATATTTTAAAATAACTTTATATTACTATTAATAATTTAAATAATTTATAATTGGATAAATAACTAAAGGCTAAATATAAAAATTTTAAAATAACTTAAAAATAATTAATAAAATTTAAAGAAAAACTAAATCATATTTTTTATAGTAATTATTTAAATAACTTTATAGTTACTTTTAAATATATATCTTATTTTTTAAAGTAGTTGTTATAGTTTTTTATTTTTTTATTTTCAAATAAGTATAACTAAATATTAAAAAAAGAAAAAAAGAGTAATTTAAAAGTAAAGAAATAAAAATTTAAAATTAAAGTAAGAAAAAATTTAATAAAAAGTATAAAAAACAATTATAAAAAAAAGTAAATTAATTAAATCAAAGTTAAAAAACTTTTTTATTATAATAAATAAAATAGCTACTTAAAGTTTTTTTATAACTAAGTTTTTAATATTAATAAATAAATATCTTACTTATTTATATATATTAAATACTAAACTAAAAATACCAACTTAATACTATTTTAGTATTTAATTTATTATAATATATTATTAAAATAGTTTTAAAAAATAAGTATATTATAATAACTAAAGTATTATAAGTAATATTAAGTAATATTATTATTTTATTTATTATTAATAATATTATTTTTATAAAAAGTTTTAAAACTTTAAATATTTTATAAAATGCCTTAAAAAAATAAATTAATAATAAAGTTTTAATTAAATAATTTAGTTTTATATTTTGTAAATTATATATATATAAATTTAACTTTAATATATTAATTTTAACTTTTTATTATTATTTTTTTAATATTTATTATAATTAAAATAAAATTAGCTTAAAATAATAATATATTTTAAAATATTTTACTATTTAATAGTTAAATAAAATATTTTTATTAAAAATATTAACTTTAATTATTAATACTACTATATATACTTATATTAATTTTTATTTAATTTTAATATTATTAGCTATAACTAAAAATAAATTTAAAAAAACTAAATATAATATTACTTATTTAAAATATTAAGTAGTTTTATTTAAATTTGATTATTATATTTAGCTTACTTAGTACAACATATATTAAATTAGCTATACTTTTACTACTTTTTAGTTTTTGAACTTTTATACTTAGTAATTTTAATTAAAAAATAGTTTTATTAAATATTATATTAATATAGCTTTATATAAACTATTTTTTCTTTTTAAAAAATATTTTATTCTTTTTTAGTTTTTTTATTAACTATTTTGCATAATATTAATTATTTTTAGCATTTTTAAATTTTTGGTTTATTAAAATAATATATTTAAATTTAATTAAATTAATTATTTATTAGTATATTTTCTAGCTTTACTAGTAATTAAACTAATTTAAAAACTATATTTTTATATTTTTACTCTTTTAAAAGTATTGTTTTTATTTTTTAAACTAAGTTAATAATTTAATTATTATATAATTTTTTTATTTAAATAATATTATTTAAATTTATATAATTTAAAAATAAATAAAAATATAAATTTAATAAGTATAATATATTAATAGTTTTGCTATTAAATAAAAATTAATCAATATTAATTTAATTATAATTATAATTATTTATAGCTATAAATTATATATTTTATATTTTATTTATTTTATTATATTATATAATTTTATTATTTAAGTTTTTTTATTTAAAAATTTTAGATATATTTTACTATACTTAAATTTTAAAAAGAAATATTTATTATTATATAGTAAATATACTTTTGAAAATAGTATTTATATTATAAAATTTTTATTTTTTATCTAATTTTTAGTAAAATATATTTAAAAAAATTTAATTTTACTTTTATTTAAAACTAAATAAATAATATTTAGTTATTTTTTTAAAATATAATTATATTAAGTTTTTAGATTTTTATTAAACTTTTTAAAAAAATAAGCTATTTTAAAAGTATTTAGTTTTCTTTAATTATTTTTATTTTTATTTTAGCTTAAAAATAAAATAAAAAAATATATATCTTTAATTATAAATACTTTAAACTATTTTATATATTTAAATATATTTAAATTTTAAGCTAATTATATTATTTTAAATATAATTTAGCTTTTAAATTTATTATTACTAATATATTAATAGCTATTTAAATTTATTAATAAAAGTATATTTATTATAATATAAGAATTATTAATAATAGTATTACTTTTAAAAAATCTAATATTATTATTTTAACTATAATTTAAAATAATTTAATTAGTTAATTTTAGCTTTATATTACTTTTAGTTTTATATATATATTAAATATATAAGCTTGGTTATATTTTTAAGTCAAAATATAATATAAAATAATAGTTTAATAATTAATATTTTAATTAAAACTTTGTATAAAACTTATATAAAGATTTTTTTTCTAAAATAAGTTTTTTTTAATTAATTTAAATTAAAATAATATATACTATTTTTAATAAAAACTATAAATTATTTTAACTATTTTTAGTAATAATAAATAATATATATATATTGCTAAATTTAAAAGTAAAAATCTAAAAATTTAACTTTAAGTTAATAATTTTTTAGCTATTTTTTATTTTTATTATTTAATTTATTTTTTTTATTAAACTTTAAAAAACATTTTATTTTATTTTATTATTAATATATATTATAATATTTTAATATTAATTTATAAATTTTAATTTTAAATATACTATTATAAGTTTTATTATTTAGCCTATCTAACTAAGTTTTACTAATATTCACCTTTTTAAACTTTTATATATTTTTCATTTTTTAATAAAATAATAAATATTAATATTATTTTACTAAGTATTATTTTAGTATAATTTAATTTATAAATATATTTTTACTAAGTATTACTTAGTATAATAATTTATAATTAGAAATAAAACTTAGTATAGTACAATTATGCTTAGTAATTAATGGAAAAGTATATAAGGAGGACTAAAAAGTAAAGTTAAAGCTTTACTTAATATTTTAATTATAACTTTATTTAATAA
>JAWQFY010000825.1:0-19710 GCA_037055185.1 Capillidium rhysosporum
AGTTATTAAAAAAATTATTTATTAAAATTATATTTTATTTATTTTACTTTAAAAAAAAACTTATAGTTTATAAAATTTTATTAAGTTTTTTAAATTAAAAATAGCTACTTTTAAAAATAGCTAATTATATATATAATGTTTTTAATTATAAAATAATTTATTAATAAAAAAATTTAAAAAGTTAAAAATAGCTAATATATTTTTTAAAACTATTATATTATTCATAAATATTTAAATTAATATTTTTATACTTTTATAACTTAATCAAAATAAAATTTATAACTATAATAGTTATTTATAAGTTTTTTTAAAATAGTATTACTAATAAAATCTTAATTATATAAAAAAATACTTAATATAAATTTATAAATTATTAGTATATTTCAGTAAAATACAATTTTTATAAATAACTTTTTAAATATATTTTTAAGCATTTTTAATTATATTAAAATTAAAGCTAAAAAATTTTATTTACTATTTAAAAATTATAAGTTTAATACTAATATTTTATATTTCTAGTTATTATAAAAAAATAAAAAGTAAAAATATTATACTTTATATAAAGTTATATATTTACATTTTTATTATTATTTGCTAAATATATATTAAATAATAAAATTTAACTTTAAACTAATTTATAAAATTTTTAAAATATTTAGCTTATTTTTATTTTAAACTTGCTTAAATTTAAAGTAAATTATAAATAAAAGCTTATTTAAATTAAAAGTATTAAAATTATAAAATTTATTGCCTTATTTAAAATTAATTAAATAAAAGCTTATTATATTTATAAAGGTTATTTTTAATATTTTTAATTTAAAAAAAATATATAAAAAGGATAAATTTAAATTAAAATTTTTTTATTAGTTTTAAAGCTTATTTTAAAATTTATATTTGATATTTATATATAAAGCTATTAAAATATTAAAAAAAATTAATTTTTTTTATTTCTATTATAAAATTCTTTTTAATTAATTAAATAGCTAATTAAATATAATATATATAGACTAAAATTAAATAATTTTGTTTACTTATATATACTAACTATAATTTGTTATCAAAATAATGTAAATAAATTATACCTTTATAATAAGATAACAAATATTTGAGATTGAAATAAATATATAAAATAAAAAAGTATTATAGAATAATTAGATGTAGCTTATTAATAAAAATATTATATATTCAAAACCTTATAATTCTATACTTAAAATATTGTTAATTAAATAATATAGTAAATTAATATAATTTTGGAATATATAGAGAAAATAATATAATGGTATTTAAGCAGATGGTAAATATACAAAGTACACTATTTGGATGCACATTAAAATATAAATATCAATGTTAAACTAATAAGATGTCATAGTTATGGTGATATTTCATTACCGCTATGACAGTATTAAAGATTTTGTAGGTCTGGTTTACTGATCTGATAAAATAATAAGAAGACTATAAATAACTGTTAATAAGAGGTGAATGTTCTTTCCCAACATCCAAATATTTCTAATATTTTACTCTATAAAAAGAACTTAATACTTTATCTCGTCATTTATTAGATTTTTGAACGAAACTCATAAAACCAATGGCTTATAGATAATTCATGTGCTTAAACGTTCACTTAAAAATAAAATACAATTCCAAATTCTGTTCACTCTGAAAACTAAAAAATTAGCATTAAAAATTTACAAATTTATTTATTTCGATAAAATTTAAGTCAATTCCAATATATAAATTAGATAATTGAAAATGTCATTATCATTTCGTTTCTTTAAACGATCAAAATGAAGATACAACTAAAAATAAATAAAATATAAAAAGCTGGCAAAAATAAAAATTGATTGGTTAACTTAAATCAGCATTAAATTTCGGTGAACTAGCTATGCTTGATTTCAAAGATAAATTGAAAGTATCAGAAAATTAGATAGTAGATAGTGATGTAGATATAGGAGCAAATAGGAAGCTAATTTGACAGTTAAAGACGTAGTTTGCGTGATTTTTGACAATTTATTCCCATTCTTACCTGACCTTACGAAAGTCAAAGTAAACGGGTATATAGCTGCTAGCTATACGAAATATAGCTACCAACTACAATATGTTTGAGTCGGAACTTTTCGTTACTTTATCTTTCCAGTATTTGGTGTTAAGAGTCAAGCTAAAAAGCTTGAAGGGAGATAGAAATCGAATTACAAACTAATAATTTAATCTTGAACGATCTATATCAACATCAACTTTTTATTAAGAAATCAGATTTATGGGAGACTATTCTGGTAAAGTTTAATTTGAACTTTAAATTAATATAAATAATTTTTATTTACAAATTAGATACCATTCAATCAATTTATATTAACGATTAACGGTAGTGTAGAAGCTCAACAGTTAAAGATATTTAAAGAAAGTATCAAGACAGTGGGTATAGCTTTGTTAGACTATCAACCTGGACCTTTGCATTTAGCTGTCGATTAGATCAAAGCTATTAATAGTGATCATACCGATGGTGATAATAGTAATTTCAAGTGAATATTAATTTTTTATAATATAAATAAATTGGTTTAAAAGTATTGAATTATTTTTTTACACAAACTTTGAAAAAATAAACATTTTTATTAATTAATTAAAGGTATAATTTTAAATAACAACTTTTTCACAAAACTGGTGTACCAAATTTAACACCAGTATACCCACAGCCTTTCTTATTCCCGTCTTCAGCACCTTTAACGCAACCGTGTACCGAATTAGTGGACCAATACCTACATCCATGGTTCAACCCTAGAGCATCTCCACCTTTAAATTTAGGAGTATATGGGCTACTAAGGTTTTCAAATTTGTTACCACCTTTGACAACAAAATCGGAACAACTGACATAGTTAGCAAACCCAGCTTTTTGATCAGCGTAATAAACTCCACCACCGAACCAAGTCCACTGTAAAGTATAATTTCCATCCTTCAAATTGTTAGGTAAAGTTAAAGCAGTGGAGCATTGTGTAGAACCTGGGCCGTTCAACTTACCTAACATGGCACTTTGTGAAGATTCTTTACAGTTCGATTCGAAACAGTTAAACTGTAGTACGTTACTGTCAAAATTTTTGGCCACGTCACTCTGCTCGAATGGTACTAAACTTAGCCGTATAAACCCACCTGGATGATTTAGCCGCATCCATTTTATATCCAATACTTGACCACGTTGGTAAATCCGTTTTTGATGGTATTGACTTAGAAATGGGGATAACGATTTAGGTGCCTCACAAGGCCCTTCACAGCCTAACCCTTTAGAACAAAATCCCCACCATCGTTTATTTCCTCTTGGCTGTGGAAATAATAAGTTACTATGACTCAGAACTGATTGGAGTAGTACGATTAAAAATAGTATACGTTTCATTAAGGCTTATATTTGATTGTTTATAATAAACGATGTTATATTTGTATTCCACCTTTCACTTTATATAATAATTCAATTGATCGTATTAGATATGATGCATATTTTATAGACCAGAGTTTGATAATTTTTTACAATTATATTTTTGAAAGTGACAATCAAACTGAATTTTTGAGTAGAATGACGAATTGGCTATCAAAATGGTAATGATTTTTTTGGAATTTAACTATTCACTATTTATTGGTTCAAATGAAGACGAAGATTCATTATATTATGTGATAATAAAATTTTAATTTTGAATTCACGTACAAACTAATTGATTTTTCTAAGAGAATTTAAACACTTAGTATGCTGAAAAACGCAAGTTTTCAACTTTATAGAAAAAAAAAGTCTTCAAAAGAATGTACTATCTAGTATTTTATACCATTGATATATAGCATAAATTATTTTTTTTAGAATTTAAAAAGTATAAAAAAGTCAATCATATAAAATTTTAAACCATCTAAAAATTAAATTTGATTAAACGTTAAATTATTTACTATGACTTAAAATTCGTCCTTAAATTTAAATTACATTTGAACTTTTAATTAAGCTTTAAATTTTTTTTCAAACAACTACAATCGATAGAAGTTTTTAAGGTGCAAAGAGGGATATATTGATACGTTGTGCAGTAATTGTATAATTTTTAGTATAGTGCTAGTTTAGATATATCATTCGTTTTCAAAATAGCAGAAAACTAAAAAATCCAACCCTTTATTTATCTATGAAAAAAAAATCACTCAAACCGACAACAGATAAAACTTCCTTATATTATAGTTAAATACGGTCCATATTAATCAAGAATTTATTTGTGATTTCTATTTCTTATTGTTATATTTTACTCTAATTGATTAATATGTACCGTGAAGTCTTAAATAAAGCTACATTAGTATTTATAAAATATCCTAATATACATAATTATATTTCTATTTTAAAATTCCAATTTGACTTGTTTATAAATCTACTTAAAATTATTCTATTCAAAAACGCATGATTTTATTACCTATAATCTTAAAAATGAATCCGTCATCAACCATAACGTACTGACAATAGTAAATATATTATTAACGGGTTACGTATACTTTACATAATGTAGTCATTTTATTTTTTCTATTAGCTAATACTACAACTTTAAAAATACAATTATGTATAAATAATAAAATTTTATCATTTCTTTAGTTTCTTTCCTCAAAGCATAAAAAAAATGTCAAAGCAGGTATACAACATGAAAGTTCTGTGCTATAAAGATAGTAAGTTCAACGAGTACTCGACTGTTAAATTCAAAACTTATACTATTAAAAATAAAAATAAATGTAAAGTACATTATATCTAAATACGCTAACATTTTCAGTGAGTTTTTTACTTCAAATAGTTAGCAATCCAGATGAGCTCAAACTTAAATATTCCGATAATAATCCAGTATTAGAAGATAGTTGCTCCAAGAGTTATAGATGTAAACCAGAAATCTTGCCAAGAAAGTTTAAGAGCTACTTAGTCGATTCTAAAGATAAGTCTGATGACGCAATCATTCTTAAAAAGTTTTCCTACTTTGGTAAGCTAAATATACTTTTAAATATTAATTAGTTAGAGTATGAGGTACCAGAGCATATTCCTTCAAATCGGTATTTAGCAATAACCTTTTCAATTGATTTAATAAGCTCAAAAAACACAACCACCACAAAATATAAAGAAAGATCTAAATATCTATTTAATAATATCTTCCTCTCAGATATCAGGTTTATACCTAATGAAAATGAAGAATTTAATGAAAAAAAAATGAAAATTGTTATAGGAACGAAGATGAAGATGAGAACGAAGTAGGTAATGAAGATTCGCAAAATGTGGTGTATGGTCACAGAGCTTTTCTTGCTTCTAAAACAAGTTACTTTGATGCAATGTTTGAATCCAACTTAAAAGAAGCACAAAGTGGAATTATAAAGGTGCAAGATATCACGTTCAAAAACTTAAATATTTTATTGAAATATATGTATACTGGTGACATAGATCCAGATTTTATAAATATCTGTAGTTTCGAAGATATAATTCAAATTCTTTTAAAATGTAATCTTTGGGAATACGATAAAATGAATGGAATACTTGAAGTACTTATATGTTGGAAAATATACAATATAAATGATCTAAAATTGTTGGAGTTATGTATTGAAAACAATTTAATAGGTCCTTTATATATCAATCAAGTTGCTTTACTTAAAGAGAATTGGAATGAAATATATAACTACAGAGAAAACCAAGATATATTACAAAACATGGCTCCTAACACTATGATGAAAATTATGAATGCACTTTTAAAGAAATAAACCACTATACTGTTTTAAATAAATTAAAATTTCTATCTTATGTTATTGTTTTAAATAGCATGGCAACTTTATTATATATATATTAGAAACAATACTTTTAGTTAAGTAAAATTAAAAAATTAATAAACTAGAAAAACTAAAAGATAGTTACAGAACAATTTTTAGTTATAATAAAAATATATGTTAAGTTTTCTTATACATTAGAATAGATTAGATATTTAATTATATTAAATATTTATAAACTACAGAGAATTAATTATTAGTTAAAATATCTAATTTAAATAAATAAATTTTAAAAAAATTATAAAATTTATACATTAGTATTTTAAAATATTTATTTTAATTAAGCTGTATCTAATACCTTTTATATTATTTAGTTTATTTAAAAAGAAATCAAATATAATTTACATACTTTTAAAGTAAGCTATAATAATTACTAGTAAAAATTTACTTTTAAAGATTTATACAAACAATAAAATTAAAAATTATATATTCTACTTTATAAAATACTTATAATTATATAAACTTATTTAATAAGTTTATTATATTTCTATTTTTTAACTTATAATATTTATATACTATTTATAATTAAGTGGTTTATTTATTAAAACTTTGAAAAGTTATAAAACTAATTAGATATTTACTTATAAATTAAATATAATAAATTATAAGTAATTATACTAGTAATTTATTCTAATTTAAAAATAATTTATTTATTTTATTATAAATATAAATATAAATATAAATAAATATATATTATAAAAAATATACTTTTTAAAGTTATAATTAAATAGTTTATAATATTTATTAAAATATTATTAATATAAAAACTATTTTAATTATTTATATAAGCTACTTTTTTTAGTTAATTTTATTTTTTAAAACTAAAACTAAAATTAAAATAGATTACTTTTTACTAATTTAATATAATTTTTATAAAATTAATTAAAATAATAATAAAAATAAACTTATATATTATAAAATTTTTTAACTTAAAAATAAAAGCTTATTATTATTAATATAATTAAAAAATATTAAAATACTATAGCAAAAATCTTAAATATAAGTTTAATATTAAAGAAATATTTGTTATAAAATCAAAAAAATAAGTATTAATATTTAAACTAAAAGTTACTAATAAATTAATAAAGGTATATAATAATAACATAATAAATACTAAAGTTAATAAATAAGTTTAATTAAAAAATTAAATTTAAAAGTATATATTTAAATAAAAAATATTTAAATTATTAATTTGCTTAAAGCTTAAAAGTTATAAAAAAAGCTAAAAATAAATAAATAATATTTAAATTATTTTAAAAATATGCTATTAAAAAAATTTAAACTAGCTATTAAATATTAATATTTATAATATATTTTCATATATAATAAAATATTATTCTATAAGCTGTTTTTATTATTATATATTTAAAAAAAATTAATATTTTAAATAGCTAATTTACTTATTTAATTTAAATTTATTAAAAATATTTGATTTTTAATTTAGTAAAAGCTAAATAAATATAATGAACTATTATATACTTTAAATTTATATAACTTTGAAATAAATATTACTATATTTAAAAAAACTTAATTAAAATTATTATCTAAAAAAATTACTAAATAGATTTAAAAAACCAAACTAATTATAATATAATAATATTATTTATATTAAAATTTAAAAAAAAATTAAAATGCTAAAAGAAGATTACTAAATATTAATTAAAAATAAATTAAAATAAATACATTAAAAAATATAAGCTATATTATTACTATTATAAAAATATATATATAATAATATTATAACTTAAAGCTAATTCTATATAGTAAAAGCTAATATATTTTAAAAGTTTAATTTATTAAATATTTAAACTACTTTAAAAAGCAATATATATTTAAATACTAAATTAGCTAAATTTTAAAATAGACTTTAAATAAGAATTAAAACAGCTTTAAATAAAATAAATTAGAAAATAATAATTAATTATAGATAAAAATCTTTATAAATAAAAAAAAACTAAAATTTATTATATATTTTAAAAAAATTAGCTTTATTTATATAAATTTAAAACTGCTTTTTGTTTAGTTTAGTTTAAACTACTTATACTTAATTTAAATTTAATTAATATAAATTTTAATATAATACTTATATTATTATACTAAAGTAATTATATTAAATTTATATTCTTTTATATACTTTTATATTATAAAATGTAAATAAAAAGTAAATTTAATTTGCATAAATATAACTTTACTACTATAGTAAAATTAACTATTAGCAATAAAAATTAAAAATAATAATAGAAAATAAAGCTATATTAAAATATAAATTTATTAAAATAATAGATAATGCATTTAAAATATATTAAATAATTTAATAATCTTTTATACTACTTTATTTAACATTTTTAATAGTTATTGGTAAAGTTATAAAAATTAATTTAGAACTACAACAAGATAACATTTAAAATAATAAAAAAGAGCATTGTTGATAAAGAAATTTCTACTGTTGTTTTCCTTTTCTAGATAAAATATAAAATAGTAGTTGTGAATCTTAACATAGTTGAAATTTACATAGTATAATCAGAAGGATCATAACACTACACCTAAAGAGTTTAACATTTTTATATTAAATAGACTGCATTATTTAATTTTATACTTTGGCTAATAATACCTTATAACAAATTAAACATAATTTCTAAAATATAAAACAAAATTTAAATGTTCTTATTTTAGCAGTCTAAAAAAAAGTTTTTTAAAAGTTAATATACATTAAAATAACAAATACACAATTTATTGGCAGGTTACATATATTACTTATAGGTAGTTAGTTTTTAGGACCAATCATATCCTCTGGGCGGACATATTTATCAAAGTCCTCTTCGTTAAGCACACCTAAAGCAATAGCTGCCTGCTTAAGGGTAGTACCTTCCTTGTGTGCTTTTTTAGCTGTCTTAGCAGCATCTAGAAAATAAATTTGTAAGTGCGTAATTAATGATAAAAGCATTACTGTCGTAACCAATATGGGGGTTAAGAGCAGTGACCAACATTAAAGATTCGTTCATGATAGCTTTGATCTTCTCCTCATTAGCAGTAATTCCTACCACACAGTTCTTAGTGAAGGAGTTACAGGCATCAGCGATAAGGCGAATGGAGCGTAATACATTAGCGGCCATAACTGGTTTGAATACGTTCAATTCGAAATGACCAGTAGCACCACCTACAGTAACAGTAACGTGATTGCCCATAACTTGAGCACAAACCATAGTCATGGCTTCACATTGAGTAGGGTTTACTTTACCAGGCATGATAGAGGATCCAGGCTCGTTTTCAGGTAAACTGAGTTCACCTAAACCACATCTAGGTCCAGAACCTAAGAAACGAATATCATTGGCAATCTTCATCAAGGAAGCGGAGATGGTATTCAAAGCACCACTAGCTTCGACCAAAGAGTCATGAGCAGCTAATGCTTCAAATTTATTAGGGGCAGTTTTGAAGGGAAGTTTGGTGGAACTAGCAATAGCCTCAGCAATCTTAACATCAAATCCAGCTCTGGTATTTAAACCCTAAACATAATAGCATAAATTGTGTAATTCAAACAATGTCATATAAACTTACAGTTCCTACAGCAGTACCACCTTGAGCCAAATTGTAGAGACGAGGCAAAACGGCTTCAACACGTTGGATAGAGTATTCCAATTGAGTAGTGTACCCAGAAAATTCTTGTCCTAAAGTGAGTGGAGTAGCATCCTGTAAATGGGTACGACCAATTTTAATGATATGTCCGAATTTCTTAGTGCAGTTAGCTAATTCGGAATGCAGAAGCTTAAGAGCAGGGAGCAATCTCTGGTGAATTTCAGTTACAATAGCAACGTGCATGGCAGTAGGGAAACTAATTTAAATTAATATAAATATACAAAATATGTTTACGTGTCATTGGAAGATTGACTCATATTGACGTGATCATTAGGGTGAACAGGAGATTTACTACCTAATTCACCACCAAGGATTTCAATAGCACGGTTAGAGATAACCTATAAAATTTAATACAATTATAATTTTAGTTTTTCACCTCGTTAGCATTCATATTAGATTGGGTACCAGAACCTGTTTGGAAAACTACAAGAGGAAAATGAGTATCTAACTTTCCTTCAATAACCTTTAAAAATTATTTAACGTTTAACTAAAAATTAATTACTTCGTCAGCAGCTTGAATTATAGCTTCACCAACTTTCTTATCAAGACCGTAGGTTAAGTTAACTGTAGCAGCAGCTTTCTTTACTACACCAAATGCACGTACAATAGGTTCAGGCATACGTTCAGTTGGGCCACCGATATCAAAATTCATTAAAGAACTAAAGATCATTAAGTAGATATTTAGTTTTAAAAACATACCGTTGAGTTTGAGCACCCCAGTAACGATCAGAAGGAACTTGAAGGTCACCAAAAGTATCTTTTTCAGTACGATATTTTTCCTAATTAAATATATATTAGAATTTTGACCAGATAAAAATTTAAAACTAAAATTTTTTATAAATAAATTGTAATTTACCATCAATCTAGTAGCGGTGAATAAAGATCGTGAATTATTTAATAATTTTAACTAATACAAAAACTTAATTAGTAAGGATTGAAAAGAGGCTACATATTTAAAAAATCAACATTGTAGACATCTTTTACTACGCTTGTAAAACGATAAACTTAGAAAAAATCAACACAAATATACGTGGTATCTAACTTACTTTTGATGCAGAGGGTGCGATAGCTTGTTTAGCGATTGGCAACATTGTGAGTTAGTTGAAGGTAAAAGTTGAAAATTGTCATTTCATAATCTGATTATTTTAAAATTTTTAAAATATCGTCACCTTACCCAATAAGTTTTAGTTAACAATAAACGGAGTTAACCCTTACTGAACCCTAAATTTTATAGTAACGTAGCCAATGAACGCTTTAAATACTACTTTATTCAAGGGAAGTTGAAGCTTTTAACCGCATACCGATCCAATCGGAAAACTGGAAAATAACTTAACCAGAAACTGTATTTATAAAAAGTAATAACCAATAAAATATTTTAACTTTACATTTTTTAATAAATCTAAAATTAAGAATGTGGTTGGCTTTCTTGCTTATTTTTTGTTACCACTAGATAAAAATAAAGTAAGCTTTACATTTATTTTTATATCTATTGATTGAATTGAACGGGTTGGGATCTAAATTTAGCCAATCTGAAATTTTAAAATTCGAAAAGTCGATTAGTTAATATAGTTTCATAGAGGAAGAGATTTTATGAATATGAAACTTATGGACATAAATATAACAAAAATAATTTTGACTAGGAGGGTCAAGCCGCCTTTTACTGATTAACAATAACGATCGAAGATATGAAGTTAACGGGAATTTTAGTCACTTTATATATTTTCAGCGACATTTTATGCGATCCAGCAGATCTAAAGAACACAAAAGCAATATTTCATAGTGGTTGTACCATAATGAATGACAGGATGTACCAGTTGGGTGGTACAGTAGATAATGATGATAATATTTTAAATCAATTCGTATACAGCCTTGATCTTAGTGAGCCGTTCGAAATTTTCGAAGGGCAGGCACCCTGGAGAATAGTAGGTGGTGGTGTAGGATTTCAGGGTGCGATAAATCCTACTGTAATATCTGAAAATGTTAATTCATCATTCATCTTCATGTTAGGTGGAGAAAACAATTTGCTTGATGTTAATTTTTTCAAGATATTCGATACACAGACTAACTCTTGGTACGATAATAAAGACGCTGTACTTAACTTACTGGATGAAATAAAGCTTTCTTTATATTTTGATAGGGATGAAGAAACGGATTTAATCAATACTCATCAACTTAATGATTTATTAAAAAAATCACCTTATCTCCAAACTCTTTCAGCCAATAACTACGAGGAAAATATTGTTATGTACGGTGGGTTTAAATCATCTAATAGCACTTTATATAATACGGATAATTTCATTACTTTTGTGTTCTACTATTCAGTTAAAAATTACACTTGGACTTTAACTCAAACCAAGCTACCTCTATCTTTCGGGCACAACTCACATATATTTAATAATAAACTTCTTTTTCTAGGAGGTCTTAAGCAGCCAAAAGGTGAAAATTTTGGGATGAATGAAATTCGAACTTTCGATTTGAAGACGTACAAAGAAGGAATTGTAAAAGCTACTGGTGAATTGCCACCACCTACTTCTAAGTTTCTCAGCGCTAAACACGAAAACTATATATTTACAGCTACTACAAAGTTTCCTATAAGTTCCGTATATAGACTCAATCTTTACACTATGGTTTGGGAACGAATTGATGTAGGATTATTTAATATAGTGGGGGAAATAACCTGTATTGACTTCTACAACCATTTTCTGATTGTAACTTCAGCCAACAATTTCACCAATACTTACTTTATTGACACACTCTCCAACACAGTTGTTAAGAAATTAGCGTTATTTGATGATTATCAGAAAGAAGACTATACCTTGCTTATAGTTCTATCAGTTATAGGATTCGCTATGATAGCAGGCTTAGCCACCGTTTGTTTCTATAGATGTAGAAAGAAAAGGAAGGTATCAGGAGAACCGGGCTTGTCGTTTAACTTACCCGAACTGCTTCGGATGGAATTGCAATGGAACGACACCATCTCGAACATTAGGGTAGCTAGTATTGATTTTAGCAGCAGGCAGAAATACTTCACTTTAGACTCGAGTGAAAGTCTATACAACTACGAAATTGATATGGATGATACCAACTTACCTAAACCTAAAATGGATCAAGCAATTCTGTTAAGACCAATCACAGCCCAAGCATCTAGAAACACCCTTAACTCGCAAAGAGATGACGAAAATCATACTATAGTTTCTAACGACAAAACCCTTTTTCAGAACACTACTTTATTGGATGAAAATGACATTTACTTCCAGAAGAAATAACTTTTAAATTTGTTAGCCTATATCAGCCTAATTACTGGTTTTTATAATACTATGTTATTATTTACACCTTTATGTTCCTTATTGTTAATATACATTTTTAATTTTTTGTAACTATAGCTATAAACTTATTAATAACATTTTAAATGACATAAAATTATATTTATTTTATTGGCTTGAAATTTATTACAACAATTCCTTTGCTAGTGTCATAATCCTTTTATGACAGCCCAATTGGTATAAATAAATACACCAATCACAGCATACCAGCAAAACTGTACCATGAAAGCTTCCACTTAATCTCTTAGAGCCCAAAAACCACCTTATCTCCAAAACCCTGTGTTGGACCACTTTAGTGTTATCTAACTTGTAACAACCCAAAATTCCTGATAATAATCTCAGTACCTAAAAGCTAAACCTATTGCCAACAGAAATAATACTAAGTATAAAAACCCTCTAGTAGAAAAGTATATAAACTTCCCCTCTCTTAACAAAATTTCTTAACTAAATATCAGTATCACCTATTTCCTAAAATAAAATAAAAATATATAAACAACAATTATAAATACTATATAAATTTTAGTTTATTTTACTTTAATTTTATAACATTACTATTTTATCATAATACTTACATCTACTACTATATAATTTTCAACTATTAAAATATTTTTAGTAGTATAAATAATTGAAAATTAGTTAATTACTATTCTAGTTTATTATATTAAAACTACAGCAATCTAACTAATCTATAAAAAACAATATATATAGCTATTAACTATATTTTTTAGCAAATTTTTTAAATATTTAGCTATATTATAGGTTAAAAATTTTATAAAATTTAAAAAATTATTTATTATAAATAATAAATAAAATTTAATAGTTAATTGGAAAAAGATAAATTATATATATAACTATTGCTTATTTAAAAATTATTATACTATAGTAATAATGTATATTAATTTAAAAATACTTATTAACTTTATACTAACATTAATTTTAAAATATTAAAAAGTATAAAAAAATTTTAGCTAAATAAGTGCACTTTTATATAATATATAATATAGCTATATATAATACTTATAATAAAAAGTTTAAATATACTAATTAAAGTATATTTAAACTTAAAAAATTAGCTAGCTAAAAGGTTAAATTTATAAAACTTTTTAGAAAACTGTAATTAAGTTGAAAAACCCAATTTTTTTAACTTTAAAAAAGCTTATAAATACTATTTTTTAAAAGAAATTTCTAATAAAAAAGCTTAAATTTAAATAAACTAATAAGCTATATTTTATATTTTCATTATACTTATTATAAATTATTATTTATATTAAAACTTTTTAGTTTTACTTAAATTAATATTAATTATATTTTTAATATATTACTATATTATCTAATTACTAAAAGCTAATTTACTACTAATTTTAACTTAATTTATTCAAAAACTTAATTAAAAAAATAATTACTTTTTATATAATTTTTAGTATTTTTTAAACTTTAAAATTACTAACAATTACTCTTTTATTACTTTTAAATTTTCTTATAGCTTTTAATTAAACTTGGTAAATTTTAATTTTAAAAGCCTTATTTATAAAATTTAGTTAATTTATTAATATAGTAAAAGCTTATTAATAAAGTTATTTACTTTTTTATGCCTTTTTTATACTAATTTTTTTAGTTATATAAGCTTTTAAACTATATAATTTTTTTTTAATAAATAGATAAAAAAAAGCAAATAATGCTAAATATTATATTATAAAGATATTTTTTATTATTTTAAGTAATTTTTTTAATAAATCTTTAAAAAAATTAAAAAATAACTATTATTAATTTAAAAATAAAAATTGTAAAAAAAGTATAAATGTTAAATTTTTTAAAAATTAATTTTTAACTTTTATTAGAGCTATACTATTTAAAAATACTTACTTTTTAATATAATCTAGCATTAATATTAAAATTTATAAATGTAAATTAGTTATTTTAATATAAAATTAAATAAATAATATTAAATTTAATATTAAGTTAGTTCATTTAATATAAAAAATATATAGTTTTTATATTTTATATTATAATAAAATAATAGTTTAAATTATTAATTTAATAAACTTAATATTTTTAAATATATAATATACTATTAATAATAATTTTATTAACTTTAAATTTATGTTTTTTAACTAAGCTTATTTAATAATTTTATTATATTTATAAATATTTTAAAATGCTTTAAATTTATTTAAAGATTAAAAAAATTAAATTTTTATTTTAAAACTTTGCAAAATTAATTTTAAAAAGTAAATATACTATATAATAGTATATTATTATTAGTATTACTTTTTTTAAACTTTAATAAAAGTATTTAGCAAAAATATTTATTAAAATAATTATAATTAGAATAATTACTCTAAAAGTAATTTTTTATTAAATATTATAAGTATTAATTTTAATTTTAATACTATTAGAAAAAAAAGTTTATTTAGTAATATAAAATATTATATTATATTTAAAAATTATTTTATATAATAATAATTAAATTTATATATTATAGCTATTATTTTTTTATTTTATAATATATTATAAATATTTAGCTAAATTTAAAAAAAAATTATATAGCATTAGTATACTTATTTATTAAAAAAAACTATGATTTTTATTAATATTTATAAAAAAAGTAAAATAAAATAGCTTATATTATATAAACTATATAAATATAATAGTGAATAATTAAGTTAATAGCTATATTAATTACTATAATTAAGTTTATATTTAAGAATTATACTATAATATAATATAACTTTAATATTTTATTACTTAGTAAAATAATAATAATTAGCTTTATAATTAAATTTTAATTTATTAATAATAAATTAAAAGTATATTAACAAAGCTTTATTATAACTAATTTAATATTTAATAATAAGTTTTTTATTTTTTATTTTTTTTAGTTTGCTTTTTTAACTATATTAAGGCTATATTTTATAAAAAAAGTTAATATAGCTTTTTTAAATATTTTACTTTTAATATAAAATTAAATATATTATATTTTAAGCTAAAACTATACTATTTTAGCAAATATATTAAGCTTGTATATATTTTATTCTAAGTTTGTATTAATTTTAATTTTTAATAATAATATAAATTTAATCTAAAATAATATATTTTATATTAAAAGATATTTTATTAAAAAATTTATTAAAATAGTTTCACTATTGAAATAAAGCTTTATTTAAAATACTTTAATAATTTAATTATTTGATTATTATTAAAATACTATATTTTTTTATTTAAAAATTTACTAGTAGCTTAATTTGCTTTTAAAATAATATTTATTTTATATTTATCTACTAAGCAATTTTTATAATAAACTATATGTTTTATTTTTTAAAGTTTATTTAATATTTTTATAAATAAATTATTAAAAATATTATTTAAATATCTTTTTTTTACTTTAATTAAACTTTTTTATATTTTATTTTATAAAATATTTTTAAAATTTTAAAGTATAATTAAGCTAAAATACTTAACTTTAACTTAATTATATAACTTTTACTTTTATTTAAGCTTATAGTTGGCTAAAATAATAATTTTTTATTTAAGTTAATAGTAAAATTAATATACTTACTATTAAATTAAAAATTTAATAAAGTTTAATACTACTTATATTATATATATATATTTACTATTAAAAAACTTGCTTTTTTTATTATATTTATAGTAAATTAATTATTATATATATATAGCTTAGTTAATTTTACTAAAAAATTAACTAATATAAAACTATAAACAAAAAATATTATAATAGTTATATAATTATTTTTTATTTAAAATATAGCTTTAAATTTAATCAATTAATTAATTAACTTTAAAATATAAATTAATATATATATATATATTATATAATTATAGTTATAATTAGTTTAAGTAAATAAAAAAATTAATATTTTAAAACTAAATTTAAAATACTAATCTAAATTTAAAAAAGTTAAAATATTAGCTTAATTTACTATATATATTAAAAAAATAGTAAATTAAATAATATTTTTAATATTTAAAGCTATAAATATTTTTTAATACTTATAAAATTAAAAATATTAAAGTATTAAAATAATATTTTAATTATTGCTAAAATATATATTTTTTAAATTAGTTTAAAAATAAAGTTTATAAGTAAAATATTTTTTTAAAAAAAAATGTATTTAAAAATTAAGCTAATTATTTAAATAGTAGTATATAACATTCTATAAAAAACTATATAATAAATTATAATATTTATTAATTTATTAGCTTTAAAATTAATTTTTAATACTTTATTTTAAAAATATAAAAGTTTATAATTAATATTTATAATATTAAATAAAGTATAAAATTACTATTTTCTACTTTTTTATAATAATTAAAAAAATATTAAAATTTATATATTATAAATATAAAATATTAGTACTAAATTTATTTTTATATAATATTTTTTAAAGTTTTTAAATGCATTTAAATTTTAAAAAAGTAATACTTTTAAAAGTAACTAGTTATTTAATAATACTTTATTTTTAATAATTTTTAGTAAAGTTTATTAAATATTATTATAAATATATAAAGTTATTAAGTTATTAAAATTTTTTATAAAAGCTAAAAAATATAATTTATATATTTTTATAATATATAAATACTGAGAATATCTTTAATATATATTTTAATTTTGAATTTTTAAAACTTAATATATTTTATTTTTTAAAGTAATTTAAAATATTTAAAAGTATAAATTTTTTTAAAATAGTTTTAAATAGATTAGTTATTTTTTATTTAAATTTTAAAATTAAATTAAATTAATTAAATAATATTTGCTTAGGTTTAAAATTTAAACAACTTATTTTAATAGCTTTTTTTTTAAATATTTATTTTATAAAAAGCAAATATTAAAATTATAGTATATTAAATATATATATATATTAAAATATAGAAAAAAACTAACTAATACTTTAATATTTTAAAATACTATAAAATATATTAATTATTTATTATTTACTATTATTTTAATACTTACTTTTTAATTATATTATAAAACAAGCTAAAATTATAACTTTTTATTAAAAATTATTTTATTAAAAAAATTTATTTAAATAATTTTTTATTAAAAATATCTTTATAATATAATTATTATATTATAATTTTAATTTAATAAAAAATAATAATATAACATTATAAGCTTTATTACTTAGCTTATCTAACTAAACTTTACTAATTTTTTTTTAAAACTTCTATATATTTTTTCTTTTTTTAAGATAAAAAATATTAATCTTATTTTATTAAGTATTATTTAATATAAAACTAATTTATAATCATTTATTACTAAGTATTATTTTTAGTATAAATTAATTTATAATCATACTTTTATTAAGCATTACTTAGTATAATAATTTATAATTAAAAATAAAACTTAGTATAACTTAGTTATACTTAGCAATTAATGGAAAAGTATATAAAAAGGACTGAAAAGTAAAGTTAAAAACTTTGCTTAATATTCTAATTACAACTTTATTTAATAAATAATTTATTATTAATTTAATTTTACTAGCTTTATTAATTTTATATTAGAGTTTTTTACTAAAATATTAGAACTTTCTCTTAAAATTATAAATTATTTATTATATCTTCTATTTTTGTTTTATATAAACTACTTTATTTATCTAATATATAGATGGTTAAGCTTAGATTAAGTTAACTATATAAATATTTATTATATTTAAACTAAGATTTTTTATAAATAAAATTAGCTATTATTACTACTTCTAATCTGGTATTATAGTAAGCTAATATAAATATAAGTTTTTATAGTTATTAAATAATAATAATTTTAGCTAATATTACTAATATTCTTATAATTATAATATAAAATATTTAAATATTAGTTATTATAACTTAAAAAATAATAGTTATTATAGTATTTTTTTTAACTTTATTAGTAGCATTATAGTTTAAATAAAAAAGTGCTTTTTAGTTAGTAAATAATTATATAATTAAATATAATATAAGCTTAATTTTAGAAAAAAAGTTTATATAAAATTACTAGTAGTAAATTAAAATTAGTTATTTAAAATAGCAAATTCTTTTTTATAGCTAATTACTAATTTTCAGTATATAAAAATAAGGTTCTAATAATGATTTAACTATTTTTACTAATTATAGCTATTTTTATCTATATATTAAGACTATTTTAATTAATTAACTACAGTATATTATTATATAGCTATATTAACATATTTATAGAATTTTGAAAGCATTTTAAAAATATGTATATAATTTTATAATCTTAATAAAGTTTGAAAAAGTAGGTTAAGTTTTTTAACAATAAAGTAAAAAAGTTAAAAATCATTTTAAATAATTTCTAAGAATAGAGTATAAGTTAGTAAAAGATATTTTTTTAAGGATTTAGTTAATTATATATATATATAATAGCATAAGCAAAATATTAATAGTTTTAAAAATGTACTTTTTATTAGTAGCTATTATATTTTGTTTTTTAATAAAGTAAAAATCTAGTTTAAAATATAAAATTTTACTTTAAATTTTTTAAATAAGTTTTTAAAATAGTATAAATAAAAAGTATATTAAATTAAAAATATATAAGTTATATAAAAACTATTAGTATTATTATATAATAATACTTAATATACTAATAAAGCTAGTAAAAATAAAAATAAAATAATATTAAATTAACTAATTAAGTAGATTTTAAAAAGCTTATAAAATAGTCTAAACTATTAAATTAATTTATATAATTATTATAATAGTTAAAAGATTAGATATAGTAAAAATATTATAGTTAACTATATATTTATATAGCTTGCAAGTTATATTTACTTAAATAAGTATTAATAATTAAGATTTAATTTTTTTTTATATAATATCTAGTTTTTAGTATAATACTAGTAGTAATTTTTATATTATTTAATATAAAATACTATAATATAAATAGGTAATCAGCTACTTTTGAAAGTAGCTGATTTCAATTTTAAAAATATAATAAAAA
>JAWQFY010000826.1:0-19681 GCA_037055185.1 Capillidium rhysosporum
TAAATATTTAGTATTTTTAATTAAATAATTTTAATAATATATAAGTAAAATTGTAAATATATTAATATAATATATTAAGTATAAATGATTTAAATTATTTATTAAATTTTTATTATTATATTTATATATTTTACTTTATATATATATATAATTTGCTAGCTTAATATAAAATAAACTTATTATAATTTAAATTATTAAAAGTTACTATAATTTATATATTTTAATCCATAATTTATAAATAAATAAAAAGTTAAATAAAATTAAATTAAAAATATTAAACTAAATTTAAAATTTTATATTAAAAGTTAAAAACTTATTTAAAATAGTTAATATTTAAATTAAAAAAATAATAATTAAAGTAAGTTAATTATATATATATAATAGTAATATAATAATAGGTAATTAAAATAGTAAACTAAACTTTATAATATAAATGAAAAGTAAATTACCTTTTTAGATTCTCTACTACCATTTTGAATAAACAGTTTAAGATTAAAGGTATAAAAAATTTAAAAGTAGTAGACTTATTAAATTTCTAAATTATTTTTAGCTTCTGCTATTTATCTTTTTATTTATATACAGTAACTATTAAAATAATTGATTTAATTACTTGCTAGTTCAAATATTTAATTTTTTTATTAAAACAAAATTTATCTTTACATATAGTACTTTTATACATTTAATACAAATATTTAAGTTTTAATTTTAATTTTATTATAATATTTATATTAGTAGAACATCTTTTATAAGCAATATTAGGATTATTTTGCACTAAAATTTAGTTGATCATTAAAATCACTTTTAAGAATTAAATTAAAGAGAACTGATTAAAGGTAACTATAATTTAATTACAACTAAAGAAAGTTGTTATGTTTTAATTAAGAACAATTCCAGTTAAGATTTTTAATGTTAATAATTAGTTTAAATCTATTAAAAGATCTTAATAACTTAATTTATATATTTTAAAATGTACTATTTCCAAATGCTATTTAGGCACGTTCCGTATAGGTAAAATTGCAACATAACTACTACACTTATCAATAATTGATCATTGTTAAAAAGTATTTATACAATAGTCTTAATGGTTCCTAGAAACCGCAAACTTTTACTATTAACTAGCAAACGAAATGGTTTACTAGTAATACGCCTAGTTTTTCAGTTTTGACTAAAAATGGTGTCAAACGGTTGGTTGGATATAAAGTAGCAAATCATTTTAACTCTGAAAATAAAATTTTTACTCTCGCCTTGTTTTAACCAAAATAAAAGTTTGATCAATTCATTTCTCTCTTTCACAAGTTGAAATAGTTTTTTGTCCTTCATACCACTCGTGTAAGTAGATTTTTAAAATATATTTCGATTCGTTTTTTTTTTAGTACAACTTCTAAACCTAAAATAATTAGTGAGGAATTCGTTTTCATTTAAAACTTATCAATAATGTCAGCTGAAGGGTAAATATTATTTTATATATAATTTTATTAATAAGTTCATAGAAATGATGTGGTACCTACCCAAGAGGTAGAAATCTCTGCCGATGCCGCTCCCCGTGGAAAATTGACCATTGAGGAAGCTTTACAGGCTGTTTTAAAGCAAGCTTTAGTCACCGGAAACTTGACCCGCGGTATCCGTGAGTGCGCCAAAGTTTTGGACCGTCGTCAAGCCTCCCTCTGCGTTTTAAACGAAGGTTGTACTGAACCCGAGTACACCAAATTGGTTGAAGCTTTATGCGCCGAACACAACATCAACTTGATCAAGGTCTCTGACGCCAAGAAATTAGGTGAATGGGCTGGTTTATGCAAGATTGATCGTGAAGGTAACCCCCGTAAGGTTGTTGGTGCCTCTTGCGTCGTTGTTAAGGAACTCCAAGCTGATACCGAAGCTTACAACGTCCTTATGGAATACTTCTCATCCCATTAAATTCCATAAGTTACAATTTATTTTATTTTATACAAAATATAGTAGTTTATTTCTATTAAAAAATCAGAATTTTTTATGTAAATCATTTTAAAGCAGAGATGTAGATCTACAAATATATAATGAACTTGATGTAATAAATATATTTGAGTTTTATAGTCTAGAAATATAGTTGATAAAATCCGATTTCTTTAGAAGATTTTTTTTTGCTATATGTCTGCCTATCAAAAATTTTTAACTTTATTCAAACTAGCCTTTACAAAAATTTTTATACAGTTTTAGTTTAAACCCAAAATTTTCACTAAAGTTTAATTTTTTTAAAAATTTCATAATGCCTTAGATTTTAAGTTAAAGCAACCTAGCTTGTAGTTACAATTATACTATATTTATATTGTACCTGTGTAATTTATTACCAAATGAACTTTTGGTTTGTAATGACAAAACTATCTATTATAAAATTTCAAATTTATTCCATTTACTAATATAATTTATATCTTTTTAAACTAATATAAATTAATAAAATATTTTCACTATTTTAAGAACAGCCTTAAATTTGAAAAAAAAACATTGAACCCAAATAATATTTTATAGTACTACTATTAGATAACTAAAAAATAGCTCTATTTTTAGATATATTTTTATATTAGATTCATTTAATAATTATTCCATATAATAAAATTAAAAGCATTATATTATTAATAAAAATATTTTTTAAAAATTAAAATAATAATAGTAATAAGTAACTTTAATACTAAAAACTAAATTTTTAAAATTATAATATAATAATACTAAATAGTAAAACTTAAAAGTAAAGTAAAATAAAATAAAATTTAAAAAAACTAGAAAATATTAAATAATAAAATAAAAACTATAAAGATTATATAATATAGCTTTAAACTTATAAAAAATATATATAACTTTAAATAGCTATTTTTATTAAAATTATTACTAATATAATTTTATAAAATAATTAATATAAAAATATAATAATTAAAAAAGCTTAAATAACTTTTATAGTTAACTAAAATTAAAATATAAAGTATATTATAGAATATTTATTCAAATATTAGTAATTATTAATAGCTTAATTAGTAATATATATATATAACTTTTTTCTAACAAAACTTTTAAATTTATTATAATTTTTTAATATTTTAATATTTTTGCTTTTTTAAAACTTATAGCTAATATAAAATTAGCTATAAATTTTATTTAAAAGTATATTTAAATTTAAGTATTAATAACTTTTTAAATAATAAAAATTTAAAAAATAATAATTTTATATATATGTTTACTTATTTACTTTTTTTAAAAATAAAGCTTTTTTTTAGCTAGTAATAAAAATATAAATTAATTATTAGCTATATATAAATAGTTTCTAAATTAATAATAATATATAATTAAAAATTTTTTAGTAATAAAAGTAATATAAAACTAAAAACTATATTAAAAAAAAAAATTTTAAAAATAAATTATAAAATACTTAAAATAACTTTAAACTGCTATTATAAAAATAATAACAAAGATTACAAAACTATTTAATTAAATAAAGAATAAAAATATACTAATAGCTATATTAAATATTATTAAAAAAAATTTAAAATATAAAAATATAACTAAAAATAAATTTATTTAGTTTTAATTAAGCTGTTAATAGCTTAATCAATAATCAAATATAAAAGTAAGCTTATATACTTTTTTATAAAATATACTTACTAATTTATTTAAGTTATTTTAAATATATAATTAAAATTTTAAAAAGTGAAAAAAACTAATAAAAAAATATATAATATAATAGCTTACTATATAAAATAATATCTTATATTCTAAAGTAGTTTTTATTTTAATATATTATTAAATAATTATATAACTTTACTAAGTAAATATAATAAAATATAAATTTATACTTTTACTTTTTTTAAGCTTTTTTAAAGAGATTTTTACTTTATATAATAGAATAATAATAATAAAATTAAGTAATATTTTGCTCTTATATTAAAAAAATTATATACATTTATATTATATGTAAAGCTATATTTAAAAAATATTTATATAATTTTAATTTACTTTTTTGCAAAAAAAATACTTTTAAGCTATACAATTATATTTTTACTATATAGTAAAATTAGTAAGCTTAAATTAAAATAGCTACAAATAGCTATAATAATTTATAAATAAAGCTATAGGTTTTATTTTATTAAAGTTATAAAAATACAAAATAGTTATTTAAAATTTATAGCTAAAAACTATATATATAATATAAGTTTTTAATAAATATATTAGTTTTTATTTTATTATTTATTATTATTAAACTGTTTTTAAAAAAAAGTAGTAAATACTACTTATATTATATATTTACTTTTTTTTTAAAAGTACTAATAACTTTTAGTAAAGTTTACTAAAAAAGTAGTAAAATGCTACAATTTTATATTTTATATTTATATATTAACACAATAGCATATATATTACTTCTTAGCTACTTTTTTTAAATTTTAAAATTAGAATTGGCTACTTTTCTAAGTAGTGAATTGTATATTTATCTAATTTTGTAAAATTTTTGCTTGTTTAGTCTTATTAAATTATGTATAAATGAAATACATTAAAAATATTAAAGTTTAACAAAAAGAAAAGCAATAATATAGTAAAAGTCTTAAATTGTATTTGAAAGTAGCTAACTTGGTATTTTGAAAAGGCATTTAAAGATATATAAAGCTAGCTAGATCACGTTTGTAAAATTTAGTTATTTTCAAAAGGGCTATAATATTTTTAATATAATGAGTTTGCTGAAATTAAATGATAAAATAAAGTGAAATTTCTATCAATAAATTATATTTAAAATTTTATATATTTAATATAAACTGATTAACTAAACAATTTAAAGATAAATATACAGTTTTAAATAATGAAATTTACAAGAAAAATTAGAATTCAAATTATAAAAACGTATAGAATAACAGAAAAATAAATGCAAATGAAGTAGATTTGGAGATAATGATTAGGAATTTTAAGAAGCCGAATCGAAGAAGGATTTAACGACTTGTTCCAGTCCTACCTTATCAAACTTGATGTATTTTTCCGGATTCTTGGAAAATTCGGTGGTTTTGAATCGGTCGACGTTACGCATGTACAAAGGTACCAAGATCTTCAGAATCTGATCGATAACTTTGACTTTAAGCTGCTGGTCGTAGATCGTAAAACTTTTCTGGGATTTTTGAAGCTCTTCCAGATGCTGATTAAACAGCTTAAATTTCTCCTTGACGTTGGAACGCTCGTTGGAACTCAACTGAGACTTTCCATTGTTATTGATAGGGATACGAGTTAAATTGGTATCAGTCAAATGTTCTAGACAAGGTTTCCAACTCTCATGATATTGTAACAAAGCTCTGTCAATTAACTTCTCTAGCTTATTCGTCAAGCTTTCATCTATGTAGGAAGATAAAACCTGGTGTATTGAAGTTAAAATGTAATAATAGTTGTTAGCCTGGAAAAGAGCAGATAAAGTAGGTTTATAGCCCTTGGATTTGGTTTCATTAAAAGTCACTAGTGCATCTATTACGTTAGTAAAGTAAATTGTTGAAAGACATGGATTTTTAGTCGAAACGGTCTGCAAGCAAGGCTGGTTAGTCAAACTTTGTAAGGCTTTCTCAACAGTATTTGGGTAGTCAATTAATCGTTTAATAAAGTTGATAGCTCCAGATGTCATCTCGTGGACTGTACCGTCAGTTGATAAAGCGGTTGGTTTTGTAGTAGCTGATTTAATATCGTCTAAGAAGGCTGGGAAAGACTTAGTCAAAGTAGTGTTGATAGATTGCACCAAGTTTGTATAAGCATTCTCGCTCCGTTCAGCAAGTTTATGGATTTTTTGATATCCAGATTTGTTTTCCAATAGATTCTCTAAAATATCGAATAATAAAAATATTTCATTATGTAAATCTTTTTTTGCAAACGTAACTAATTGCTCTCCAGTATCGAGGTATTGCTGCAAAGCTGTGCTTACAGTTTGATTGAAAGACATTACTAGATCCTTACCTTGAAATAACTGATTTAAGAATAGATGCTCGTGTTCCAAGAAACGGGAAAGCTCTACACTATAAATTATAAAGGGACAAGCTCCTTTTTGGTATGTTGAGCCTGTAGATTTATAATCTAAATTTGGATTTGAAGCTTTTGCTAAATTTTGAAAACTAGCCACCAAAAACTGACTACGTACTTTTACAAGAGTTGTAAGTTGCTGGTGAGTTGATGTATTAGTTAGCTGTAATTCAGTAGAGACGATTGAGTTCATTATTAGTTGCAATTTATTAATTGCATTAGGAGGTAATTTCAGATTTTCACTTGGTGTGTCGTAAGGTAGGGGAGCTGATAGTCCTTGTAAGTAAGTTTGAAGCCAGTTTGATTGATGTTGCAAACTTACTTTTAACACCTGTACTATCTGGGTTTGACTTTTTAATGAACTTTTTAACTGATTTTTAGCTAAATATTCTTTGACTTTTGTTAGTTTAGAAACTGAATTCAAGTAATCTTCTATCTTTTTGTCTTTTGGACCGGCTAAAACAAATGGTTCCTCTTTAGTTGCTATTTCCATATAGCTAATAAGTTTATTCAATGTATCAAAAGTTTTGTTGACATTTTCATTTAACTGAGTTAACTTTAATGTTGCCGTTTGTATTGGTAAAATAGAAATTTCAAGTTGAGTTAATCTATCATCGAAGGAGCTCAGAGTATGAATAGCTTTTAAAGAGAGCTCATTGCTGAGCTTCAAATTAGTTTTTAATTTTTCTATTTGTAAAGTTTCCTGTTCAATTTGATAAGTTAAATCACTGTTGCTATAAACATCTTTCAAGGTCTTTTTCATGTGGCTTATCTCTCCCATTTTTTATAACTGCCTAATAATCTATAAATAATTTAATGTAATAATATATATATTACCCATCTACGAGCACACAAACTCTATAATTCAAAAATGATTTCTGTTTAAGTTTGAGGTGCCTTTTTAAATTGTTGTAAGTCAATTACTCTTAGTTTTGCACACAAAACTTTAGATTTACCAATAAAGTACTTTGTAATAGCTTTTAGTTTACTATTATTGGTCTATTTATAAAACATTAAATGCGAAAAGTTAGATGATGACAATTTACTAAAAATGTCTACGTAAATTCAATTATATGCTTTTTATTGAGACACGCAATTTTAAATATAAGAATTCAGTTACTTTTAATTAATAGCTAAGACTAAACAAGAAAAATTTAATAAACTCAAACAACGTAATTTTTTATCTATATTTTAGTAATATTTTATAGATTTTCAATAAATAACTACATAAGTTGAATTAAGTACAAAGCATTAGGTATTTTATTATTATATTAGTAAAATTAACATAAATTAATCAAATTCTAATTCCACGGTAATAGAACATGTTGATTCCACTTGCTGCTTTAAAAACATTTACACTCAAACTTAACTCCGAAATCTTAAATTTGCCAAATTTTATAAATTCAGTAGACTTTTCTGATGATCAATTGAAAGGTATATTTAATGACTTTTTCAAAGAATTCCTTCCAGAGCCTATCCTTGGTCAAGTTTTAGCTGTTTTTAACACACCTGGAAAAATCGACTCATCTATTTTTGAAAATTCACTCACTGGGGCATCTAATTTAACAATTCTGCCAAAAAAAGAAGCATGGGATACTAACCTACTTAAGAATGGGTATGATTTTTATCTTCGTTTTATTTTAAGAGTATTTAGTGTAGAAATTGCGAAATGTCCTAATTGTAACGAGAGTATTTTATCAAAACATATACCTTGGGATGCTTTTCGAATGGGTCAAGGGTAATAAATAAAAAATATACAAGCTTTAAAAATAATTAGAGTTGTCAAGGAAGCAAAAACTTTTCATTCTAAAGAGGAAGTAGTGTCAGAATTAGGACCAATTGATTTTGAATCTGCAATCAAGTAAAATTTTAATATATCAACTTTTATAACAATTAGCAATTTCGATATAGGAAAATGTTTCAGAACTAAGGAAAGTTTAGATTTGGCTTTCGGCTTACTACTTAAGGAGACTGGTCGCTTTTATGTGATTGATAAATCAGAAATTCCAACTGAACATGTAAAAACCACTTTTGTAAAAATTCGTTGCAAGCATTTTCGTCCAAAAAAACTTAAGGAAGAATCGGAAAGTAGTAGTATGTTTGGATTAACTAATTTAAAATAACTTTATTTTTAGCCTTAGATATGCCTACTCGCAAAGTTAGAGCGGTCGGAATGGGATGTACTGCTAAGATTAGACTTAAGAGCTTTTATGGCAAGGAGATGCAGTATCAAATCATTGAATCCGATTTAAACCATGTTGAAGAATGCTTACCATATACAATCAACAGTTTCGGAGATATGAGAAAAGTAGATAAAAATTTTTATAAGAAGATGCAAAAATATCTTTTGGTACTAGGACTACCTAGTTAAATATCCTCTAAGGAAATCTGCCTAATTTTTTGTGAATGAAATGTACCTTTTATCAGTTTTTTATTTACTGTTTATATACTACTTGAATAAATCGTTTAGATAAAATTATTCTCAGATTTGATTTAGTACATTTATAATTCCTAACTATTATTATCAATGCACTTTATATGACTGTGACTACGCATAGATAATTCGTGGTTAGTGCATTTTAATATGTGAAATAGTACTATTTTTTACCAAATTTCAAAAATAATAAAAACTTGAAATGATAATTATATTTACTAATACATAAAAATATTAGTGTTAAATTATAAATATATATTGAAATAGCATATAGCTTACTTTTTAATAAATAAAAACTTGCTAAAAAACATACAAAATTTAAGTTTTATTATTATATGAAGAGTATACTTTTTTATAATTTAAATATACTTAAATAATAGAATTAATATAAAGGATCCTTCTAATTAGGTTATTTGATTAAAAAGTTAGCATTTTTACTAAAATTTTAATTTTTAAAAAGTTAAAATATTAACTTAACTTTTAAAACCAATATCTTTAGCTAGTAAATATTTATTTTATAAATTTATATAAATAATATTCTAATACTTATATATAGTAAAAGTAAATAAAAATAATAAAGTTAGTTAAAAGCTAAGTAAAAAATCAAAAACAATATTTTAAATTATAAGTAAATACTTATTTTAAAAAAGCTTATTTTTGTATAATTTTTTATAATAATAGTAAAGTTTTTATAATATTAGTTATTTTTTAGTTATAGTATAAAATTTAATAAAAAAATTAGTAAATTGTTAGAATAAGCTACTTAATATTTAATTTTATCTTGTTTTACTTTATTAAAAAGTTTATTTTTATTATATAAATTAATAAATATACACATTTAAATATATATATATTACTTTTAAAAATAGCAATTGTAAAAAGTTTAAATATATAGCTATAAATAACTTAAAAAGTTTAAAATATAAATATAAACTTATACTTAATTTGTATATATATAAAATTAAAAAAGCAGAAAAAATAATAAACTGAAAATAGTTAAATTAACTATTTTAAAAATAAAGAAAAAAATTTAAAAGATAATTTACTAAATTATACTAGTTAATAATTATTTTAGCAGCTATTAAAGCTAATAAATAATTAAAGATTTTATTTTAATATAAAAAAGCTATAATATAATATTTTTTGTTTATAAAAATAAAAAAAGTTATTTATTAGTTAAAAGACTAATTTAAAAGAAAACTACTTATTTATTAAAGTTATATTTATTTTATAATATTTAAAAATTTTATTTTAACTAAATATGTAAATAATATTAAAAAAATAATAGTAACAATATTAGTAATATTTTATTTCTTAAAATAAAGTATTTTACTTTTTAAAAAGTTTAATATTTATTATTTAGCTAGTTTAGTTACTAATATTAAAAAATATATATTATTATATAAATAAAATAATAAATTATTAGCTAAAAACTCTTATTTAAATTTATAACTTCTTTAATTATATTAGCAAGGTTTTAAATGCACTTTTATTTAAATATAGTGAGAATTAAGTATAATTATTAGTAAAAATATAAAGTAAATTTTCTTAATATAATAAAATTAGATAGGCTGTTTTATTAAATAAAACTTTGCATATTTTTAATATGTTTTTTGAAAAAATTAAAAGGAGCAAAATATTATAATAAGTATTTATTTAATAATAGAATTATTATTTATTATTATATATTAAAATATTTTATAAATATATTGTATTTAAATTGTTATTGTATTATTAAAAACTATAAACTTAAATAAAGTACTGTCTTATTATTTTACAAATATATTTTATAGCATTTTTAGTATAAACAAATATTGTTAATAAAGTATAAAGAGATTAAACTGACTTTTAAGCTTTGTATTATATTGATTTACTGTTCAAACTTTATATATATATTACTTATTTATAGCGTTTATTTAAAATGTTTAAGTAATAAGTAAAACTTTTACAACTTTTTTAGAAATTTAATTAATACTTATACTAAATTATATGCTTTTGAAAGTTGAAGTATAATTTTAAATAATAGTATACCTTTAATTGATAAATTTTTTGAATTATTTAAATAATGTATCAAGTAATTTAGATGACAGTTCTTTAATATAATTAAATTTTTTATAATAAATACCAAAATTAAAAATTATACTATCAATTTTATTATTCAACATTTTTCTAAACTTTAATATTTAATCTTCTGACCATAGATATCTACTAAGAATTCTTTACCGTCTTTACTCGATTTTAAATAAATTAATTTGGAAACAAGTTTGGATAATAAAACTATAGAATATAGTAAATCGTTAGTAATATCATCTAAATCTTCTAATTTAGGTTCCTTATCTTTAAATATTTGTTGGTGGATCTAGTTAATAGAAAGCTAACTTTGAGCTTATGCACGATAGGATTTGACTTTAGCTCAACCTATAACAGCTATAACTGGTTCTTCGAATTTAAAATTTCTCATATCCTATATATTATTTGATTAGTAGCTTTCTTTCTATTTCATTAAATTAATATCTAAACGTTTTATAAACATGTTAAATAATTTTTAGTGAATATTGCATAAATTCAATATTAATTTTAGAACTTTTCCCATCAAGTAAAAAAAAAATTATTCTTAAAAAATGATAAAGCTTATAAATAAATTTCGGAAAGCAAAAGTTTGTCTTTAGAAATAAATTTATATAAAATGTCAAATATACCTGTACCCGAAAAACCGTTTAAAGATGAAGAGTTAAATACTGATGCAGTATCTAAGGGTAATCTATTGCAATTTATTTCTGAGCACGGTGATCCTGATGTACTACTTATTTCTATTTATCAACCTATACAAATATAGTATCTCATTCTTACCAACTTTTTCCTTTAGTTTTTAAAATCTAGAGCTATGGGTGGTAAATTAGCTAATCTTTTAAAAAAACATAAGAAAGAGAAAGCTATTGAGGTTTATTTAGAGCTTTATGAAAAATCAGCTTTCCGTGACCCAAATAAAGTAGTTGAATCAGCTGAAGCTGATTCCAAACCTAATGAAGCTACTGGACCTGTTGTAGAAGAAAAACCTGTTAAGAAGGAAGAAGTTAAGGTGCTTATTTATTACACCATATATATATATTTATAAAAATTATAGGAGCAAGTACGTTACGTTAAAACTCAATTAAAGAAAGGTGATAAAGTACACATTCCAAAAGTTGGAGATACAGTATCGTGTTGGTATACTGGATACTTACCAGACGGTACTATATTCGATAGTAACTGTGGATCTGGTACCTTTAAAAAATTTAAACAACCTATCTCTTTCAAGTTAGGTTCAAACAAAGTTATCAAAGGCTGGGTATTTTTTTATTTTAAATTCATGTAACTTATATATATATATATATTTTTAGGAGGAAGTTATTAAAACTATGTCTAAAGGTGAAAAATGTAAAGTTGTCATTGAACCTGAGTGGGCTTACGGTAAAAAGGGGAATGCTGCTGCTAACATTAAGCCAAATACTACCCTTACTTTTGAAGTAATCATTTTTATTTTCGCATCTAATTAACTTTTAAATTTAGATTGAATTAGTACAAATTGCTTATTAAGTCCACATAGACGTGTATGATTTTAATAAAATATTGTTGATATCTAAATCTTTATAATTAAAAAATTATAAACCGATAAAAAGAATAATTTTTATTCTAATATTGGTAATTTGAAAGTGTTACATTTTTATTTTAAATATTTTATAATAATATAAAGATATCAAGAGTCAAATTTAAATATCTATACTCTTTCAAATATCAAATAAAGGGTTAAAATTTACAAATTAATTAAACTATAAATATTAATATCACAAAAAGAAATGTATTTTTAACCAGTGTTTAACAAGATTTAGGTAGATTGATTAAAATCGATTTTACAACTTCTTTCAAATATTCCAATGAGAAAATATAATCAGGTTTAGGTACATGTACAAAAATGACCTTTGTTTTCTTTTGATCTAATTCTACTTTTGCTAAAGAACAGTAAAGACAAAACTCACATAAATATCTACCCGGATCGTAACTAATCATAACTTTGGGACCTTTTATAATAGTTTGTTCGTTAACGTTTTTAACTAAAGAATCGATGTTGACTTTAGTAATCAACAGATTAGGTTTTAAACTTGGATTTAAGTTAGCTGGTACTGTTAAATTTAAAGCACATTTATTATTGTTATCAAGTTTGTAGTATCCATGTGATACAGCTAAAGTTTCTATAGCTATACGGTCTTGATACCCTTGTCCTAAATGGATAATAAAATCATAGTTTACTTCTTTTGTGAGTACATCTAACTTTAAGGGTAAATCTTCATATTTTACAGGTAGTTCATAACTTTTGATCAATAATTTAAAGTCTGCAGTTTCAAGTACTGAATCGTTGAAATGGGAAGCTAGTAACCAACTTGGATTAAAATCGGGTTTAGGATATCCGAAAGGCTAAAAAAATAAATTTTAGTATACAATAAATAGGTATAGTTTTTATTAAATATTTTTTTTAAAATGTTTTTTATTATTAAAGATTTTACCTCAAATCCAGTAAGAAGCACCTTGTAGGTTGGTAATTCATCTTTTCTCATAGTTTCAACTAAAAGCCCTTTTCAAATTAGTTAATCAATAAAAATCAAATTGTACAATAAAGTTTAAGTTTGGAAAATCCTATTACTAACAAATAAAATTAATAGTAAATTTATACTATATAAACAAAATTTTTGAAAAGAATATATTATACTATAATTTTTAATTTCTATAAACTTAATATATAATTTATTATTTTGAATTCCTATTATAAAGTACATTGATAAAAGTATAAAATTATATTATTTAATTTTTCATTAGTTGTATTAAAAGCTTTTTCTTTTTTAATATTTATATTTCAATTCAGATTCAATAATTTCTAAAAGCTTGAACTAGGTAAACATTCAGTAACTACTATTCACCATTTTATTAGTAATGACTAAATTTTTAGATTTAATTGGAAAATTAATAATATTAAATATTGTCAAATGATTAAATTTGATTATTTTACCAATATTAAATAAAGTATTATTAATAGCTACAGTTTCTCCATAACTAAACATCTCTAAAAAAATTAAATTTAATTAAGATATCGGTTAAACTAAATAAAGAGGAGAAATAGTAAGAAAAGAATGAAATATATTTAAATATATTTAAAACAGAATAAAGAAAGTAGCTATATAAACTAAACTTAAAATTTAATTAAAAAATTTATTAAATTTATTATCGAAACTAAAATAGAAAGTTAAAGTAATTTGAAATAGTTCAAATTATTTATTTTATTAAATAGAATGATCAACTAATTAACTAGAAAGATCAAAATTTTAAAATTTTAAATCGATTGAAACTTTAATTTGATTTCAATTTAAACTTTTAAATTTTCTTATTTGTTCTCTATTTTAAATATTTTTTAAATATTTAGACTTAGGATTATGATATTTATAAGTGAAATAGATAATTATTTTTAAAGTTGATGCTTTAATTTATTTATTAAGTTGTACATAACAATTTTGAAATTTTATTTAATTTGAAATTTAAATTTTTCGAGTTGTTTTGAGATAATTAAATAAACAAGTAACTTAATTTTGATAAAATAATTAATTTAAAATAAACTAATCTAATTTTTATAACATCATGTTTATGAAAATTTTTATTTTAATTTGATTAATTTATATTCATTTTATTACGATATTTTGCTTTGCCCTTCAACTTAATAATTTCTTATATCAATTTACATTATATTTTTATTAACTAATTTAATTTACTAATTTAATTTAACTGAAGAATTTTAAATAAGATAAAGTAATTTCACTTTAACTTAATTAAAGGATTTATATTAAAAAAATTAAATAACAGTTACTGATTTAATAAACATAAAAATTTAAAGTTAGACGGTAAATTTTCTACTTATAATATAATTTATAAATTTAGAATTATATCAACTTGATGATTTTACTTTACCTTTCTTCAATTTCATCAAATATTTAATTTTATTTCATTAAGCATAAATTCAATTTTATTGTAAATACTTTTAAGAAATTTAATTTAAATGATATTAGCTAATTTGAACCTTATTTTTTCAAACCTTAAAACTATTGAACTTAATATATTGAATTTCTTTTTAATTTAGTTCTATAATAGTTTTAAGTATTTAACTAAAAATTTTCTTATTGATAATGGATATCAAACTACAAAATATATTTAAATATTTTTATAAATACTTAGCAAAAGTTATAAATATAGTTATTTTATTCTCTTTTTAACTTTATTAAATAGTTATAATTTTAAAAAATAAAATAAATTTGTTAAAATAATATTAAATTTTTTTGTTATAAAAGTAATAACATTTTTAAAAATATTGCTTTTTATAGCTAAAATTTATAATATTTGTAAAGCTTTACAAAATTTAAAAAATATTTTCTTTATATTAGTAAATAATATATTTGCTATTAAGTTTATAAATACTAAAGTTTTAAATAAAATATAAAAAAGAATTATTAAATAGTATATTAATTACTAAAATTTGCACTACTATTTTTAAAGTTAATATATACTAAAATAAATTTAAATTTATTTTATTTTATTTTATTAGTTTATATTTTTACTACTTTATTTTTATTTTATTTTATTTTACTTTAATTATAATTAATTTAATATTATTATTTTAAATTTAGTATTTAAAAATCTTATATAATACTTTTATTATTAAATTTATTTTAATTATAACTTATTTTTATTTATTTAATATATACCTTTTTTAGACATTTTTTTAATATAGTAAATTTATTTTATTTTAATATTTTTTATAGCTTTATTATTATTTTTTAAAATTTATTAGTTTTTACTACTAATAATACTTAGTTTTAATTTTTTTTAAAAATTAATTTATAGCTATTTTTTATTTATAAACTTTATTAAATTATTAAAATTTTTAATTTATATATAAATAAATACCACTATTTTTTAAAAATAATTTAATTAATATACTACTTTTTTAAATTATTTATAAACTTTATAATATAGCTATATAAAAAACAAGTAAATTATAAAAAAATTAAATTAAATAAACTATATTACTACTTAATAATACATTTTTTATTATAGAATATATTAGTATACTTATTAGCTATTTTTATATAATTAAATTTTAGCTAAAAAAAACTATTAATAAACTTTTTTAATAAAAATATATATTAATTTTTTTTAAATATATGTTTTAAATTAGTTTTTAAAATAAATTTAAATATATAGCTAAAAATATATATTTATACTACTATTAAATTATAATTAAAGTAAAAAGAATAAAGTTTATAATTTATACAAATTTTATTTAAATAGTTAAAAAAATTAACTTATATATTAACTATTTTTAATTTTAATTTTTTTAAAAATATACTAGTTATTCTAATCTTTTATTATTAACTATTTTTAAAATTAATAATAAAAATATAGTAAAAATATTTAATATTAATATAATAGCTATATAATAAATAAAAAATATATAAATATTATAAGTAATAATAATTTATTTTACTAATTAAAAAATTTTATTTAAATATATGTAAATATTTATATAATTAACTAAATTTAAGTTTAGCTATATATATTAGATAAATATAATAGTTTATATAAAGTATTAATAATAAAAGATTAAATTAATTAATAGATTTTTTTTAAATATTAAATAAAGTTTTTAATTTTACTTTTTTAATATTTTTATATATTTTTTAGTAATATAGTTAAGCAATAATTAATAAAATTATCATTATATATTAGCTTATACTAAATATTATTTAATAACTTAATAAATTAATATTTGTTATTTTATTAAATAAAATATATATAAAGATTTAAAAAGATAGATATTAATAAATTTTAATTAAATTATAATAGTTAAATTTTTATATTAGGCTTAATAATAATTTTATTTATTTTAATAAATTAATATAAAAAAATTGTAATTTTTTTATTTATATTAGTTAATACTAATTTAAGATAAAAGTAAATTAAATTACTAAATATTTTATTTAAAAAAAGTTGTAAATATATAAATATATTTAAAATAAAAATAAAAAGTTTTTTTTATAGTTAATAATAGAAAAAAAATTAATTAAAATAGTAATAAATATTATTAATAAATTAGTAATTTATTTAATTATATATTAACTACTTATTAAAGCTTTAAAAATAAGCTAATCAATAACTTACTTAAAGCTAACTAAAATAAGAAAATATAGTTTATTTAATAAGTTTACTAAAAGAAATAAAAAGATAAATATATATAAAAGTTAACTTAATACTAAAAAAACTTAAATATAATATAATAAATAAGTAAATATTTATATTATTAGAATTAAAGTTATATAAACTTATTGCTTATACTATTTTTAAACTTAGTATTACTATAATATAAGTTGTAATATATATTTAAAATAAATTTACATTTTTTAAAATTAGTATAAAGTTAAATTAAATATAATTAATACTAATTATTATAGCTATAAAAATTCTAATAAATAATTTAAAAAAAGTATTATAAAGCTTAAAAATAAAAAAATCCTATTTGTAACTAAACTATAGTAATTTTAAATTAAATAGTTTTTTTGTGACGTTTCATTACTCAGCAACTTTATAAGTTGCTGACTTAATAATTATTCTCATTATATTTTACTATCTTTTTCCAAGCTTATTTGATTTTTATAATTTTCTCTTCTATTTTCAGATGACAAAATTACTTAAATCCATCTTAACAATTTAACCAAAAATTTAAATAAAGAATAATTCTTTATTTCATTATTCTCACTTAAGAACTTACAAGTTTAGTATAGCTGCTAGTGCTAATCAACAAAAAACTTTACCTTACTAATATACAACAAATCACAACTGCCAATAACTCAATTTATTGTAAAACTATTTTGAATTATACTGAATTGTATGAAAAAATACTACTGCTAAACAATGGTAAGACATTCACATTCACTTCTTATTTTTGTATTATTTTTATTTTTCTATTTTGTTGGAGACATAAAGGCTGTTTAAAATTGCAGATGCCCTTGTCTCCTCCTACAAATCCTATATATAGGATTTAGTTGCCTTTTTGCCACCAGATAGTTTGTAGTCCTTGTAGCCATTGCTACCTGCAACTTGGACTATTTACAAATGCATATTGACTTTGCCTCCAAATCTTTGCCAATATTGCTTATTTACATTGCTTACTGGATATTTATATTTGTTACTGCTATAATCAATAACAAAATTGATTTTACTCCGTTGCTATTTACTAACTTTTTTGTGTAAATGCTCACATTTATTGCCACCTTTGCATTGTAGTATTTTGTACTACATAATATAAAAATTGCTACTAGTGTTACACTAAAGACTAGATGTCACATTTTTAATTTATATTATAAAAAAGATAAACTATAAATAAAGCTTTAATACTTTTTATACTTTTTTTTATATTATATATTATATTATTAATATTATATAAAGTTTTTTCTAATTATTTTTACTTTGCAAATAGCTTTTTTAATACTTTTAAAAAAATATTATATTTATATAAATTTGCTTTTTTTCTTACTATAAATATTAATAATAATAGTTTTACTTTTTATTAAATTAATATTTTTAAATTTTAATATCAAAACTTAAAATTACTTTAAATAAAACTAAGTTAAACTAAATTAATATATTTTTATTAAATTAAAACTTTAAGCTTTTTTAAATTTTTATTTTAAATACTATTAAAAAAATTAAATTTTAATATTATTTAAAGCTAAGTTAAAATATTAGTTTTAATATTTAAATTTATTTTTAGCTAAATTTTTAAAAGTTTTTAATACTTATTAGAATTTTTTTTGCATTTTTGGTACTTTTTAGTTATAGTAATTAAAATAATTTTATAAACTATCTATAATATTAAATTTTAATATTTTTAGCATTATAAGCTATAATAAAATAGTTATTATATAAATAAGCTAAATATTTAGCTTATAATATTATAAATATAAGTAGTATAATTTAACTTTTTTATAAAATTAATAAACATAATTTATATATTTAATAAAAATAAAACTATAAATAACTTAAAAAAATTTATAAATATTAGAGTAACTATAATTAACTATAGTATATTAGTTAATAAAAAGTAAAATAAAAAATATTATAATAAAAATATTTATTTATTATTAATTTAAAGTTGTAAAAAAAAAGTATCTTAAAGTTTTATATAGTTTTATATAGTTTTAAATTATTTTATATTATAATAGCTTAATATTATAAATATTAGAAAAAAATTTTAAATTAAAACATTTTTTTAAATTTTAATTAAATAAAAATTTTAAAAATGAAAGTTTTAAAGTTATTATAATATTATATTAGCTTAAAAATTTAACTAAATAGATTAAAAAAATAATTAATAAATATAAATTAATTCAAAAGTATATAGTAGTTATATATTTTTTATTAACTAATTTAATATATATAATATTTTAAAACTTAAAATAATAATATAATATTAATAAACTAATTATATTAACAATTATTATATTAAATAAAATAATTTTTATTTTATTTATTAATTTACTAACTTAATTTTATAGTAATTTACTTATATTTTAATATTATTTAGTTATAATACTAACTAATTCTACTATTTATTTACTATATTTTTTTTAATATAAGCTACTTAATTATTTTTAATAATTTAATTAATATTTACTATATTTTAGCTATAACTATTACTAAAACTAAAAAAATTAAATAATTTATTTATAAATAATAAAATTAATAAATAATTTAAAAGTTTAAAAATATTTTAGCTTTAATTTTTAAAGTATTTTTAATTAGTTAAACTATTTATTATATTAAAGTTAAAGTTAAAATATTAAGTAAAATTTTAATTTATTTTAAAGCAAAGCTTTTAAATATTTTTATAATATAAGATTAAAAATAGTAATAATAGTTAATTTTACTAATAAAAAAATTTGATTTAAATATAGTAAATATTTATATAATTAATTAAATCTAAGTTTAGCTATTTATATATAAAATAAATTAAGTAGCTTATTTAGAATAAAATAAATAATAAAATAAATAGCCTATATTTTTTAATTAAAAATTCTAATATTTTAGTAAAAAACTTTAATATAAAATTAATAAAGCTAATAAAATCAAATTAATAATAAGTTATTTATTAAGTAAAGTTATAATTAA